>JAYEVH010000253.1:0-119831 GCA_036346255.1 Ampelocalamus luodianensis
CGACCACAACCAAGTAGCTCATGACCACCACCGTAGTCTACAACTACTCCCAAGTGGTCTACAACCAATCGCGATCTACGCATAAACGCATCGGGTGGTCGAGATCATTCTCCACCGAGCAATCGCTCCCGTCGAGTACTCCTCCCGCCGGGTGTACTATTCTCGGTCGAGAGTATTGTCCTCGATGAGCAGTATTGGTCGTCGTAGTACCGCTCCTGCCGCAGCGCTCCTTCCGCCGAACCGCCGTAGACTTTGTTGAACTGTTGTGCACCTCGTAAAGCTGGCGGCAGGCTCTGTTGGAATCGTCGCACCTCGTAACACCGACGTAGGGCTCGAATCGGGTCGCACCTCGTAAATACCAGTCGATGGACCCCACTCATATCACATAGAGAAAGGAAATCGTCGGTTAAATTATGGACGCTGCTGCTCCAACTTGACTTTTCTTGTAGAGTTTGACTTCCTTCCTGGCGCACGTAGCTAACAATGCTCTTCTATGAAACATCACCCACATTGTGTAAACATCGCGCACTGCACATGTGTTCTCTAGCACATATGAAGTAACAGAACATATGTAATATTAGTAGAAGGTATTTGCGCGCCTATGCATCACACAACATGTGTTCAAGAATTGAAGTAACACCAATCCAAAAGAGGCTACTACAGAATGAATAACAAGTTCCAAGTAATCATCTAGAGTTATTCAATGTCTATCATAGCCTAAATGGTTAAATCATCGTGCAAGGTAAAGCTTATTCATGTCAATGATCAAATGATTTAGTGTATGTGTGTTCCAAGTGCTAACCTCTCCCAAGAAGCACGTCAACCATCATCTAGAACAACAAAGAAGCAAGGGTGAGTCCATGACCCAAGTAAGTACAATAATAAGCAATGAACAATGTTTAAACATTAGTACACAATATCATCATTAATATCAATTGTTCACTTTTTTATTCTCATGCTCGTCATGCAATTCTCTTTTCTTTATTCTCATACACATTCACTAATTACTTTGCATTCAATGCATCTCTACACTATATGTCCATATGCACTTCTTTGCGATATCGATTATAGCATGAGTGTTCACCCATCGATGACACACTCTCAAGCCCGTCCTCCTCAAGGATCGGGACCTCCTCTACTCCCGTGGAGTTGTGATCAACCTGATCACCTTCTCATATCACAATGATGTTTATGAATGCACAAGTAATCATAGATTCATCATTATTAATCATCAACCATCAATCTCATATCCATCAATCCCAAATAACTCATGACCATTCACATTACTTGCAATTAAATAAAGCAAAACACAGCAATATAATGGTAATAAATGGTAAAACATACAATGTTCAACCAATGAACACCGTTTACCATGCACTTGCCTCCCTTATCCTTATGATGCCTGGATAGCGTCTGCTGGCAAGTGCACAAGAGGCTACTCTAGACAACAATTCAAAATACATCTCAAAAATCATACATTACAAGATCGACACTTTATTCTAACCGCATCGCACGCCTAGGTCAAAACCGACCCTTTAACCCGAAACTACCGTACATACTACTCGCTATCCCAGAATAAACAGCCATATCTTATTCATCCGAACTCCAAATACTAATTTATCCAAGACTTTTTGGAATCCTCACAAAACAACCTATATTTTCCTAGTCAGCTTGTGACGAAACTTTGATTCTACTGCTTATTCCATTTTTTACTCCGAGACCAGTTCCAAATTCCATTTAATCAGTTCATTTCACAATTTTATATCTTTAATTCTACAACTTGAACATATATGAATAATATGAGTCTAGACAGAAAAGTCATCCATTATTCCCTTGACCAAACATTCTAAAAGCTAAAAGAAGATTAACCGGGACAAATCTAAGGGGTTCGGATCGTTACTCTCAAATACACGAAGCCAAACACGAATTCCCGTGAGATCCTCCTCTTATTCTTCCTCTTTTCCTTCTCCTCTCTTCCTCCTTCCCTCCCTTCTTTCTCTAGGCGAACTCTAACTGGACAACACTTCCCCTTGTTAGTTGGTTCTCCTTCCCACAACAGCTGACCACAAGGAGGCACGACATAGGGAGGCAACCGCAAGGGCCTGGGAGAGGCTACTGGCAAGGGCGGCGGAAGGGGGAAGAGGCGACTCACTGGAGAGCAACAGGGGCAAGGGGAAGGGTAGGGTTAGGGTTTGGGCACCCTCTTCTTTAAGTGGTGGTCGCCTCCATGAGCCATGGGAGTCATAGCCTCGGCCCAGTTCTCTTTCCTCCTAACTTCAAATTTCGTGTTAATTCTATGTTAATTCCTTCTAAATCATATAGTCCTCCAAGGTTAAATGAGATATTACATGGACGTTAGCAAGCATTGCCAAACCAATGTGTTGTTTAAAGTGGCATTCTTGTTGGCTTCACTCAAGTACTTTATGTTAGTTGTCGATTTTGTTTTTCTGGAGTGCTAGAATATAATTTTAGCATTTGTTTAGTGAGCGAGTTCTCTCGTGTTGTAGAGCAAATTGCTTAGTAGTGAAGTTGAGGAAGAAAAGTGTAATCGAGCAACTCAAGAGTGCAAGTTTATTTTTGTAAACATGTAGCATGATCCGATTAATATGCCATCAATACTTATGAAAGTGTGCATGAACCGCATAACCGATTTAGCGCTTTTTAGATTCTGATTTAGCGATTTTAAAGACTTTTGCACATTGTGGTGTTCGTGGTTCTTAGTGCGATCTAGAATCTTGATCAATAGCTTTAAAGCTTTCAAATGAACAATAAAGGGTTCTTGTGAATGCATTCCATATGCTATAGCTACAATAACAACAAAATGTTTTTTTTTATTAAATCATGTAATAACAAACTATTTGGGTAAAGGTGCTATAAGAAATATCCGAAATTTGTGTTTTTTGATCACATAGCATCCCATGGGCACTTTGTACGCTTGTCCATTCAGAAAGCTTCAATGTGTTCCACCCTGTAGATAAACTTACCCACTCAAAAAACTTCAGCTTTGTAGGCTTTACATGAATGAAATTTATTTGGTTCAAAGTATGTGTTTCGCTGCAACGCACGAGCACTTGACTATTTGGTTTAAAATCGTATTTTCATTTGTAATGCACGGGCACTGACTAGTCATGATAAAAATTTAGAGTGAAAAGTGGTGGTGACATTCCGATCTCCATCGGATCTTGGTGTTACAATAATAATAAAAAGCCATTTCAAACAGGATACCCACTAACGTCCCGGTGAAACCCAACCTAGACATGTCCAAACGGGCGGCTGGTATGGCTCAAAGATGGGCACGCGACACACGACTCGCTTAGGTACAACCCATTTAGGCATGTCCTGGCTGGCTCGGAAGTTAAACGGTCCAAGCTGCGCTAGGCCGTGGGATCACCACAACCTGCATACATGACACACCGAGCTCATGGGACTCGACGCCAAGGTCGGCTCCTTTAGCCTCCTCCTCCTCCGCTAACAAGGGGACTGCCGCCATCCTCCCGGCCCCTACCATCCATCCTTGCACGCCTCCCTCACCGCCCCTTATCCCCAATGCCGACAAGCTCCCATAGATGTCGAGGCGATCGCTGCGGGGCTGTAGCGCCCTCGCCTAATGTGGCCGCTAACGCAGATCTAAACGATGCAGATTGCGATGCACCTGGCGGAGTTGAGGATGGAGATTGTGATGCAAATACGGCGCGGCGAGCTTCCATCGCCACCTCTACCGCAGATCTAGCATTATCCTCCACTACGCCGCCCTCGAGTCCGACCGCAACCTTCGTCCTCGAGTCCGCCAAGATTACCACCTCTACTGAGCCACCGCTTGGCCCTCTGCCGCCTCCATCCTCAACTCTAGCCGCCACCATCACCTCTTCTCCGACCGCCACCTCCATGCTCAACTCCGCCGTAACCACCGTGCCGGTTGTGTCGTGGTCGTGCCGGGCCGCCCCGCTAGGCCAAGGTCACGACCCAATCATGACACTGCATCCGGCCAGTATGCATGACTGTTTAGGTGTCGAGCCGCCGTGTTTAGGTCCGGTCAACATTGTCATGCTCGGGCCCATGCACCGCATCCCCTTCTCAAAGTTAATTTGGTTAATTTATGTGCTCCAGATCTTGTAGTACCACAAGCACATCCTATTCACGCGATTTCCATTTTTGCTTTTTTATTCCCACAACTAGGTCTCCGACGCATTCTTTATTCTTATTAGAACTTGCATTAGCCTAGATGAAACGAATATTTCAGATTGTTAACTTATAGCGTGGGGTCAAAGATTGGCGGTGTTGGGGTCTTGTAGATTTAATCGCTGGGACCTTTGGGGCGGTTGTAATAATTTGCAAATTGCAGTGTAGATTTTACTTAGCTGAGAGAATATGTAGGTTTAAGGTCAGAGTCTGTGACTTGGTCTTGGTAAAAACGGCGATTGGTAGTAGTGGTATTGTGCTTGTGGATTGCGGTGTTGTGACAATACTTAACTAATGGTAAGAACTTGGGATGCTCTACTTTCTAGGGGAACTGTATCCTCCGCCTTTCTATTGTGAAAGACAAGAATGTATATTCGACTCAAGTACTTGTGTAACATGCTTTGATTAAAGTCCTGCTACAAACCCGTCAGAATACTCGAATTGAGAGTTTGACCAAATATCTTTTTTCCGATGCTTGTCTTACCAAAATTAGGTAGCGTTGACCGAATTTAGCAGAGATATTTGGTTTGCTACCAAACTTTAGCAAGATTCCTTCTCCCATAGTTGTCTAGTTCATTTTCTTGTCAATCTTTGGCCAAAACATTGGTAGCCAATTTGGTGAGCAAATTTTGGCAATGCCAAATTTTAGTAAGGCTTGGTAGTGTAAATTTGTCTTCAAACCAAACAACCCCTTAGTTTCAAAAGGAGTAGTGCAATTATATCCTTTTGGTCGACATTATACGTTTCTCCGTCGTAACATCTATAATTTGTTGTATCAATTTGAAACCCAGAATCGCACAATTCATGGAATTTGGCAACAATTGACGACTTCAAATTGAACACTATGCGTGGTGACTTCGCTATTTCTTCGCCAAGCTCCGCTCGTCCCGATCTTCCGTAGGTGTCGTGTGTGAGTGCATGTGTGTGTGAACGTTTATGTATTGTACGAGGTGTTTCGCAAAAAAAAAAGAATAGGAATCCGTGAATTCAAGCGAAAGCATCAATGTGACTGTTAGACAGGAATATGCGGCTCACGCATATTCCGGGATTGCTTTCCCTTCCTTATCTCCCGGGATTGTTTCTATAAACCGGTTGGTTATAATTTGGAAGGGAAGTGTCTATATATATAACCCATGATTACTCAATCAATCTATTGCGTGATTATTCCAAATACTTTACGCTTCCATGGTATCAGCGAAGCTTGCTCTTGTGTGACCTCCCTCTACCGCTTCCGCACCGCCTCCCATGGCGCAGAACGACGAGGCCCGTCGCCAGCAGGAGGCCGAGGACGCACGCCTCCAAGCCAAGGAGGACACCCATCGCGGCGACCAAGCGCGTGCCGATGCCACGCATCAACGGGAGGAGACCACGCGCCGCTTGAGGACGTGGCCATGCGCAACATCGCCTTGCCGGCGACATCCGCCGCCGCTCCACGCCAGAGGCCGTGGTCCGCCCTCAACATCCGCGCTCATGCCGATCGCCCGACCTCAACTCCTCGCACTACCCAAGTGGCGCGGCTCCATCTCGCCACGCCGCAAATACGCCTCACCGACCATGTGCTCTCCGACGACTCTTCTCCACCCTTGCGCATTGGGGACGCATGGATTGTGTTGTCAAGTCTTGGTTGTTCAGCCTCATCTCTCACAAACTTCTTGAGATTGTGATGACCCTGTGCCGCACCGCGCGCATCACTTGGCTCAGATCGAGCAAGAGTTTCTCGCAATCAAGAGACTCGCGCGTTGTACTTGGACGCGAGTTCGCAACTTCGCCCGTGCGACCTCAACATCTCCGACATTGCCGCAAACTCAAGAGCATGGTGACGCCTCGGGTGATTTGGGCAAAACGGTCCGACCGCACTTTGTTCACCGCTTCTTCGTGGCCTCAATGAGAAGTTCTCCTACATGACGACCTTGCTTAAACGCGAAGTCGCTTCCCTCCTTCATTGAGGTTCGCCCGACCTCCTCCTTGAGGAGATCACGATGGCTGCCGGCGCCTCCCATCGCCCTAATCGCCATCGCCTCCAGGCACGCGTGCTCCCGCCACCCAAGGCACCAAAGCAGCCTCCACGACGCCGGGTGGCAATCGCACCAACAATCGCCGTCCGCAACAACCGCTCCAACACCTACAACAGCCGCAATAGCGGCAACAATAGTGTCAACTCCGAGGCTCTACGCCGCCTCGCGGGTGGCCTCCTTCTTCAACCCTCGATGGGCACGGCAGGTGTGGCCACACACCGCCGCGCTTCTGGCCGACCAAGACCGCACGCCTCTCGCCAGGCGCACCGGCCTTACTTCAGCAGAAGATGCGCTGCGGCCGCTTCTTCCGGCGTGGCGGTCCTGAGCTTTCGGCGCGCCTCGCCGCCGCCTGTGGGTACCGGCGCTCTTGACGCCGCGTGATTTGGCGCAACAAAGAAGAAGCCGACGCTATCACCGGCCCCAGCAGGTCGCCCTCGACTCCTATGTCCGGCTGCTCTCGATCAAGCTGTGCTCGCCAACGCCTTCAACACGATGACGCTCAACCCGCCGCCCCACGGCGATCGGTACATGGACTCCGTGCCTCTCTCATATGACATCGGACCCCGTAACCTCTCGATTTCTCATCCTCCTCTCCTTTTACTCCGCCAAGATGTCATTGTCTGTAATGGGTCTTTGCTACCCATTACCTCCACGGTCCTTCTTTATTCCTACACCCTACGGTCCTCTTTCTCTTCTGAATGTTCTTGTCACTCCTCAATTAATTAAGAACCTAATTTATGTTCGCCAATTTACCACCGATGATAACGCTTCCGCTGAGTTTGACCCGTATGGCCTTCTGGAAGGATCTTCGCACCGGAGCGTGATCGCCAGTGCAATAGCACCACCCTCTCTACCCATCATTGCCGTGCCCTCCGCCACATGCCCTCACCGTCACCCCACCCCACCCTTTGGCATCGCTGCCTCGGTCATCTTGGCTCAAGCTTTCTCCAAATTAGCTTCTAGTTACGCAATTTTGTGTAATAATGACGCTGAAGTCTATTTGCCATGCATGTCAACTCGGTCGTCACACCCATTTGCCATTTGCTAATTCCAATTCTTGTGTTGTCCGAAATTTTCATTTAATACATTGCGACCTTTGGACCTCACCTATTGCTAGTGTCTCTAGTTACAAGTATTATCTTGTCATTCTTGATGATTACTCTCACTATCTTTGGACGTTTCCTTTACGGCTTAAGTCGGACACTTTTCCTACTTTGTCACATTTTTGCCCATGTCCAAACTCGCTCATTTGTCCCATTAAGAGTGTGTAATGCGACAACGGCCGTGAGTTCAACAATCTCCGCCTTTTGCACATTCTTTCTCACCCACGACGTTGCACTCGTATGTCGTGCCCACATACCTCTCAAAGCAAAACGGAAAGGCGTAACGATCATTCGCTCCACAAACAACATCATGCTCCTCATGTTCCAAGCTAGCCTCCTCCTCATATTGGGTCGAAGCTCTACATACCGCCACATATCTCCTAAACCGACACCCCACCAAAACACTTAGCTTCTCCACGTCGTATTTCTCGCTTTACTGTATTCATCCTCATACTCTCCTCTTTGTGTCTTTGGGTGCAGGTGTTATCCCAATCTTTCCTCCACGGCCGCACATAAGCTTGCCCTCGCTCCACTATGTGTGTATTCTTGGCTATCCTTCTGAACATAAAGGTTAACGGTGTCTCAATTTGTCATCAAATCGGATCATTATTTCGAGGCTTGTTACGCTTGATGAGTCATCATTTCGCTTGTGCCGCTTCCTTCGCCATCGCCACCAACCGACTATGATTTTTAGCGGATATGGATTCTCTCCGCCGCACATTGGGTCGCTTTTTGTAGCATTCTCCAGCCCCTCCGCCCGGTGGTTCTCGCGCTCGCGCTCCTCCCGCAAGCCGTTACCAAGAACCCCGCCGCCCGTCACGCCCGTGCTTGGAGCCGGCGCCCCTTCTGGTGCATGCGCGTCCTCTTCTGGACCCGTGCTTGGCGCATGCACCGACCCGCCGACGCCACCCGTGCACACCAGCCCTTTGGCGCGTCTCCGATCGGCACCGCCCCAACGCCACGCCTGGCGCTCCCATGGCGCCTCGGCGCCGCCTCGTCTTGCCCGGCCGCTGTCGATGCATCATCACATGCCGCCGCTAGCCGTGCTCACGCCCCACCACCAAGAATGTTCACATCCCACCGGTGTCCAACGAACACCGGATGGTCACCGCGGAAGTCGGTTTCGCCTCCGCACCGCCGTAACTCGAATGTCTCCGTGGTCTCGCCTATTCAAGACGCCCAGAGCCTTAATCGATCCACATTGGCGCACCGCTATGATCGAGGAATTTGATGCTCTCCACCCAATCATACATGGGATCTTGTTCCTTGTCCTCCCAAAGGTCAACATTGTTACAGTGGAAGTGGGTTTTTCGACACAAGCTTCGCCTCGATGGCTCTCTTGATCGTTACAAGGCACGTTGGGTTCTCCGTGGTTTTACACAACGACCCAAGATCGACTATGATGAGACTTTCAGGCGGTGGTCAAGCTCGCCATCGTGTGCATCTTGCTCGCTTTGGCTCTTTCTCGCGATCGGCCGATTCATCAAATGGATGTCAAGAATGCTTTTTCCATGGCATCCTATCTCAAACAGCTTCATCGTGTACAACCGTCTGGTTTTATTGACTCGCCTCGCTCGATCATGTTTGCGCCTCAACAAATCCCTCTATGGTTTGAAGCAGGCCCCCCGTGCTTGGTATAGCCATTTTGCCTCCCATCTTGCGACTTTGGTTTTGTGGAGGCAAAGTCCGACACATCCTCTTCGTCTTCCATGTGGCACCGATATGGTGTATTTGCCGCTTATGTGGACGACATTCAGCCGACCGCCTCGCTGGCCTGCCTTGGCCGACCATCGCGCCTTCGTGAGTGAGTTCTCCATGAAGGATCTTGGTCCGCTTCATCATTTTCGGGATTTCCGCATGAGCCGTGATGGTGCCCTGCTTTCTCTCAAGACCAAGACATGCTGGAGATTTTGGAGCGTGCAGGGATGACCGCTTGCAAGCCGTGTAGCACGCCAGTTGACACCCACTCCAAACTTTCCAGTGACGGTGCTCCTGTGGCTGATCCGACACACTACCGTAGTCTTGCCGGGGCTTTGTAGTATCTCACATTCACCCGTCCTGACATTGCATATGCCGTTCAGCAGGTGTGCCTCTACATGCATGACCCTCGTGAGCCTCACCTCACTTTGGTTAAACGCATTCTTCGGTATCTCAGCACACTCGATTATGGTCTCTCTTCACCTGACTACGCCGCGAGTGGTTGTCTACTCTGATGCGGATTGGGCTGGCTGTCCCACCACGCGTAAGTCCACCTCGGGCTATGCTGTGTTCCTCGGTGATAATTTGATTTCCTGGTCCTCGAAACGGCAACACACAGTATCACGGTCCAGTGCCGAGGCCGAGTATCGTGCGGTGGCCAACGGTGTTGCAGAGGCCAGTTGGTTACGCCAGCTCCTACAGGAACTTCACAGTCCTCTTCGGCGTGCCACAATAGTTCATCGCGACAACGCCGCCGCTGTCTACCTCTCCAAAGAACCCGGTTCAAGATCGCGACTAAGCATGTGGAGATCGACTTGCACTTTGTTCGGGAACGTGTCGCTCTTGGTGACGTTCGTGTTCTTCACGTACCGACGTCCTCCCAGTACTCTGACATCTTCACCAAAGGTCCGCCACGCTCGTCTTCACAGATTTTCGGTCCGGATCTCAACGCTCGCCCCCGCCGTTATGATCATGGGGAGTGTTAGACAGAATATGCGGCTCACGCATATTCCGGGATTGCTCTCCCTTCCTTATCTCCTGGGATTGTTTCTATAAACCGGTTGGTTATGATTTGGAAGGGAAGTGCCTATATATGTAACCCATGATTACTCAATCAATCTATTGCGTGATTATTCCAAATACTTTACGCTTTCAGTGACCTATCAAGAGTTTACCTCACCTTTCCCATTAAGAAAGAAAAATAGAGTGTACATCACCTTAGGAGTGAATTTTTCACCCAAAACCTTGTTTAAGATCACATCCCGTGCAGCCTTTTCTTTTGATTCCTGGAACCGTGTGCACTCACCATTTGATTTACCAGTAGTCTTTGTGCAATTTTTATATCTTCTGTACTGTTTTTTCCTTTAAGTATCTTCGGCTTGCCACCAGCCTGAGACATTGAGGACATGTTTGGTTTGTTATCAATGTGAACCAAATTAAATTTTGTAACACTAATAAAAATTGGCTATCGCTTTGTTTGCTACCAATATTTTTTAATACCAACAAGAAAATTGGTAACGCCAATGAATCCAATGTCACACACGGTCAATTGGAGGGTGAGGAAATCGTTCACCAAAATTTGGCTTGGCCACAATCAAAACAACATTTATTTCGCCACATTTTGATTTTGCCCAAGTTTTAGCTATATCAAATTTTGGCTTTGTTCATTAGGGTCATGAACCAAACAAGCCCTCCTTCTCGAGCTACACTCTTCCCCTCCAAAACTTGTTCCTCAAAAGTTCAATCCAGTTTGCATACCACGGATTTTATTTACTGGGTGTTTTGCCGAGCTCTTGTCTTCAGCTTTTCAGATGAAGTTGGAGCTCGCGAAAACAAGGTGGCTCCAACTTTTGACTCTAGAGGAGTCAAAGAGAAGATGGGGCCTAACTCATTTTTAAAGTTGACGCTCTGGAATGCTCCAAAAGTTAACCTTGGATTAATTAATCAATGATTAAGGCAATATTATATCAAGATTTCCACATCTGCATACTATCCCATTTGTTTATGGAGTCAAAAAAATGTTAGTTGCAATTCTCTAAGTGAGAGGTTACAGTTTACGTCTCTAAACCTTTGGAGTACTAATGATACTTGGAGCCAACCCTAATGACTCTAGCTTCTCCACGTTGGAATATGGAGCCAAAAATTTGACAAACTGGGCTGCGATGCATGTAGTAAAGGCTGTAAAGACTGTTTATCAAGATGGCAAATATATGCTTTGTTGCCTTGTCTTTGGTTGTTCGAAGAATATCGCCTACATATTTCTAATCATGTCGACATGGTAAATGTAACTGGGTTCAACTGATTGGTTGCAAGTTCAAACTATAGGGGAAACCAAGATGATAAGTTTTTTAAAGAATAACCAGTCAGCAGAGACTTTTTTCCCGTAAAGATCAATCAACCGATACTCTCAGGCATTGCTGTTCTTCAGGACTGAAGGAATCAAAGAATATGAAATCAATAAGGTTGTCCGGATTGCAGCAATCCAACTCAACGATCAGCATCCTGAATCAAAGGATGCTGCTCATTAACTGGCTCTGGAGTTACAATTCTTCTTCAAAATGTCCCTAGCAAGCCTCAAATGCTGGTAGATAGATGCTGCCTCAGTGGATGCTGAATACTAGGCGGCCTTCTGCCAATCCAACCTTTCCCCGTTGCATGCCCAAGCAATTCTCTGTACAACCTCCACTGAGAAAGAGGGTATGACGGTGGGCTATTAGCACCAGGAGGTATGCGCGGCAATGCTATAGAAAAACGTCTTGAATCAAAATTTCTGTGCGCGGCAATGCTATAGAAAAATGTCTTGAATCAAATTTTCTGTACATACATATGAGTTCTATTCAACCTACTGTGTTAATTAATATTGGTCATTTTCCATTGTTGAGATATATCAATCATTATTGATGGCAAATCGTCCTTTTATTCGATCAATCGATATTAATATTAGCAACAAAAAAAATTGACCAGTAAATATTAGCAATAGTGAAAGCTCTTCAACTGTTCGATACTGCAGTCTTACTGTACAGTGTACAGGCCTTTTCATTTCTCAATCTAGCTAGGCTATCTGTTTGGTAGTTTCAAGTCTTGAAATCTGGTTAAGGAACTGTGGTTGGTTGCTATATATCTTCTCGATTACATAATCTAGCTCAACACATAACAAGTGAATGAACTACAAAACCACTGTTGTTGAGGAATGCTTAAGAGTAATTCCATGTGCATGAATCACTTACCAGTTTTCAATCAGTGTGAGATACATTCAAATGTGTCACTCCAGTTTGAAGTTTCACCATAGACATCACAAAAGCTATTGTGAATGTGTACCTCTTAACACTTGAATCAACATTTACTGCAACTTACGAGAGATCACACGTCAACATTAAAAATTGCCCAACATACATGATAATTTGATAATACGAGCTCAAGGAACACTAATTACCACTTGTTGCCATCCAAGTGATTGGCACACAGGTTAATTAAGTACGTACTTTATCAGTAGTACAAACACAGAGAGCTCGATGGACAAGAACAGCCCACGGCATCCAACCTACGACCGGCCGACGAGGCCCGGCCGGCCGGGGACGAGCAGCCGGTAGGCGGAGTGCCCCCTGACGAGGCGGCGCATCGCCCCCGCCGTCTCGCCGGCCACCTTCTGATCCTCGATCTGCTCCAGCACCCTGACGAACGCCTCGGCGTCGCACGGCAGCTCGAGCGGCCCTGCGGCCGCGTACCCGAACGCTTCCTCTGCCTCCTCCAGCAACGCCCGAAAGAGCGGGTGGTTCACGCACTCCGTCCGGACGATGAACCGCTGCCTCCCGTGCCGACGTACACCGAGAAGCACCCTCGGCCGGCTTCTTCGCCGTCAGCCCGCGGCCACAGGTCGTCCGGCAGCGGTCCAGCGTCTTCATGATCAGCCCCTTCCTCCCTCTCTCCATTGTCGGCTTCTTCTCAACCATGCACTCGTTAACACGTATAGGTACAAAACTTTGCTATTTAATTTAGCTAGCAAGGTGCTATACCCCTTCTTTATGTGTAGCAGCTCCTAGATCGGATTAGAGGTGCAAGATACGACATAAGTGTGCACGGTATCAAGAACGAAGTAGATGAATTCTATAGAGAAAACCGAAATAACGACACCAAAACAATCACGACAAGAGATAAAGATTTGTGAAGCCGGTTGTAAATTCATTAAACACAACTTTAAAAGAGTACAAGAGATTGTCACTCTCTCACAATCCTTTCGAACCTTCTAAGATACTTGGATCTTTATTCTATATAAGAATCTAGTGCTAAAAAATAATCTAGCATATAATCTCATTGTGCATCTCTTACTTTAAATGAGATGGTTTGTAGCTTGGGTTCTTTATGACCACCCCTTATGGCTTTATGTAGTGTCCCTAATTTTCCTTCGAAGAGAAGTCGGAATCTTAATCATATTAGGGTTCATATAGAAATCCTTGTAGCACACATTTCCAAGTCCTACTATGTTAGAATATAAGCCACCTATCAACAATTTTTTACCTTGACTTTTATTCGTTGAAATCACCGTGCTCCTCCAAAAACTCGCTACAAGTCGGCTCCATTTTCCCCCCTCCTTTTTCCCCTCCAACCTTTGGGAGTGACCCCACCACAGGGGCTCATTACATCACCGCAATGTGTGTGTTGGTGTCTAAGTAGCCCGCCCGGATCCTCCACTTGAGAGCTTCTTGTTGTGTATTTTAGTTAACCACACTTTCTGTCCCTACAACCTCTGTGTCATAGGTTTGTATCGCCTTAGAGCTCCACATACTAGCTGGTACTGTGTGGTTAGACCTATCACATCTTCCTTTTTCCAACAGCTCACATTTTTGTCTACTAGATTTTGCAACTATCTTTGTAGTTCCGCACATAATTGCATCTCAGTACCTACTGTTGATGACACAGTTTCCTTCTCACGGTCAGGATTTTTACCAGACCTCTCATTGGCTGCTCCACCTTTAAGATTACCTATTAACTGGTATGCTTCATTGCTTTATATACTTTTCATGATCACCTGCCATTTGCAAGTGACTCACATGACTCCACCTCGAAGTGATACCTTAATACCTTTGAGTTCAACCAACCTCACAAATATTAGATTCTTCTTTAAGCCGGGAACATACTGAACTCCCGTCAATGTGCGATGTGATCCATTATACATCTCCAATGTAACTATCCCCACCTTAGTGACTATATACTTCTTGAAATCTACTAAGTGAAAATTTCCATGCGTCGGACATAGAGATCCTTCATCAAACATCTCTCTCGCCGAACATATATGGAAGCAACAACATAAATCTAATATCCTGACTGATGACTAGTACGTCTAAACTATCTTTCGCTACCACCACTGAGCATGCACTTCTCGTTTACTTCAACTTGGACGAACCTTTATCATATGGCATTCTGCGTCACATAGATAGCACCTATGTTTGCCCTTGCTCTTGCTCTCCTTCTTCCTGTAACTTTTGCTTTTTCCTGCAACTCCTATGGCAAACAATGCTTGATCACTTGAGGATAGAGATTCTGATAACTTCTTCAAGAACTCCCCCTCTAATAGATATGCAACCGCTAATTGAAACCGAGAGTTTTTTCAACGAGAATACGATCACCAATTACTCCCATCATGGTGGTAGAGATGATGCCAATATGACGACCTTATCATTCTTCTCAATTTTCTCATCCACACTAGTCAGTTATGTGATAAGCTTGTTGAAGATATTGAGATGGTCAATGAACCATGTGGCCTCCTCCATGTGCAACCGAACAGATTGCCGCCAGCATCCATCGGATTGTCAGCGACTTCGCCATATACAATTCTTCTAAGTCACTCCAAAATTTCTTCGGTGTTTTTCCTTCCTGGCCGAGTACTTTACCTCATTGAAGAAATATAGATGAATTGTATTGACATTCTTCCACTCCATCACCTTCCATTCTTCAATGGATGGCATCTCCGTTTGTACCCTTCAAGAGCGATTAATGACATCCTTTCACCACACACCGCCATACGCTAAAATTTCTCTCACACAAATTTCTCTACTTGGTTCCACATTATCGACATCAATCTTGATTTTGCGCTACCTAACACTTGCCGACCTTCTTACAAATTAGATAAATATGGTCTTGGTTCTGATAGCACTTGTTATACTCTGATATCCCTCCTTATGCATAGTAGCCCCCAGATTATATCAAAGTTGTGAGATACGGCATGAGCATGCATGGTATCAAGAATGAAGTAGATGAATCCTATAGACAAAACCAAAATAATAAAGCCAAAATAATCACGACGAGAGAGAGAAAAATTTAGCGAAGCTGACCGCAAATTCCGTAAGCACGACTTCAAAACTCAAAAGAGCACATGGGGTTGTCGCTCTCTCACAACCCTCTTGAACCTTTTAGGACCCTTGGATCCTTACCTTATACAAGAATCTAGTGCTAAGGTATAACCTAGTATCTAATCCTCTTATGCACATCTTGCTTTGGATGAATTGATTTGTGGCTTGGGTTCTCCATAACCACCTTTATGACTTTATATAGTGCCCCTAGTTCTTCTCTAAAGAAAAGTCAGAATCCTAATCCTACTAAGATTCGTATAGGAATTCTTGTAGCACATATTTTTAAGTTTTACTAGATTAGGATATGAATCACTTCTCAATATAAGGTGTATGAACAAATAGTCATATTCTCATGGTGAGATCAAGATTAGTGTAGATGTGTAGTGAGAGGATTAGTCAAGAATGGGAAGGTGAGACGGAGAGGGCTGGATGGTATATAGTGAGAGAAAGATATAGAAAGAGATGAGAGAGACTAAGGTTATGTTACAATCGGTGATCCAGGCTATTCCAACTTATGTTATGAGATGCTTCCAACTGCCGGTTTTGACATGTGAAAAAATGAAAACCTCCATCGCTAATCACTAGTGGGGTGTTAAGAACGGCAAGAAGAAAATGCATTGGCACTCTTGGGACTGACTGTCTACACCTAAAGCTTTGGGAGGCATGGGCTTTCGTGATCGATTTTGTGCTCTTCAATCAAGCCATGTTAGGTCATCACGGCTGGCGACTAATGACAGACCCGTGGTCGCTTTATGCAAGGGTGTTGAAGGGTCGTTACTTTCCTAACTGTGATTTTTTGGGATGCCCCTCGCCCAAGATCTTCTTCAGATATTTGGAGGAGTATCTGCTTTAGGAAGGAATTGTTGCGGAAGGGTGTACGATAGGGAGTCGGCAATGGCAAAAGTATTAAAATATTATCTGATAACTAGATACCTGGTAGTGCACCCAATTAGGTTCAGCCGCTGGTGCCCCTACCTACGGATCAAACAGTTGATTTTCTTATACAGGAGGAGCATGGTTCTTGGGATGTTGACTTGGTTCATTCTATCTCCCCTGAAGTGGTGACTGATCAGATTACCTGTGTGCCCATCGGTGAGGCAAGGCGCTGAAGATTTTGCTTCATGGCCACATACAAGACATAGGTCTTACAAGGTACGTTCTGCATATTTTTTGGCTCAGATTGAGAGCTTTTATTCCTCTTGAAGCATTTCTGGGCGTGGTCTCTCCTCGACGTACAACACGGATGAAAAACATTGGAAGGCACTCTAGGCTATAAAGGCACCAACAAGATGGAAATTTTGTTTGTATGTTTCACACATGACCGCCTCCGTGGTTTCCACTAAAAC
This sequence comes from Ampelocalamus luodianensis, assembly GCA_036346255.1. Classification (NCBI taxonomy): domain Eukaryota; kingdom Viridiplantae; phylum Streptophyta; class Magnoliopsida; order Poales; family Poaceae; genus Ampelocalamus; species Ampelocalamus luodianensis. The sequence continues at coordinate 16,689 of JAYEVH010000253.1, forward strand.
GGAGGCATATCCCAACAAATGATACATGTGTCTTCTGTGGGAGGGAGGAGCATATCGAATATTCTTTTCTCTTTTGCCAGGTTGCCCGTGAAGTTTAGCGTGAAGTGAAATTGGAGTATGGTTTCCATCTTTGCTGCAAGACGTTGATTTGTGCTAAACAGTGGTTGTTCGATTTCCTAGGACGTTCCTTGACTCGGGAGACAACGGTTCTTGCTGTAACTCTGTGGCATATTTGATAATGGTGCACGAAATGATGAAGGTTTGTTGCATCCTCGAAGGGTGACCGTGAAAGTTAAAGCTTATGTTGAGTTGATAGTGTTGCATATCTTCAATCCGGATACAGATCATAGGCGTGAGTCCTTGCATTCAGTCCTTAAATGGACTCCGCCGCCGGAAGGTTCGGTCCTTATTAATATCAATGTAGTACTATTTGCTTATTCTCGTCGAATGAGGGTTGGCGTGGTAGTCCGAAACCACATTGGTGAATGCTTGGGTGCCTGCAGCGAGCGCCTTGATGGGATCACTACACCAGAGTTAGCAGAAGGATATCAAAATGTCATCCTTGCTTCTGACTGCTTGTCTGTGGTGCAACGGTTGAATTTGTCGATACGGGACCGGTCCTCTGTTGGTGCGGTTATCTCTGATATCAAGTCTTTGGCAGTGGGTTTTTCCTCGATTATTTTTCGTCATGTTAGTCGTGTGGTGAATGTGGCGGCACATACTCTAGCTAGATCTTGTGAGAACTTTGTTAGCTCTTTTATTCGCAATGGTGTACCGAGGTGTATCCAGAAGACCTCTTTATAACGATGTTTTGTAATCAATAAATTGTTGGCATTTTTTTTAAAAAAAAAAGGTTTTCATGCACAATGATTATATATAGAATTAACTAGCACCCTGTATCGATTAGCAGCACTTGTAGTACATGCATATAGTACTAGAATTAGGGTACGATTTGGCAGCATCGGAAGGCTAACTGAAGGAGGAGTTGCAACTGTGCAAGTGTGACATCATGATCGACTTGGAGGGCCAATGGCGTCATGGCAATAATGCATTAGATTTAGCTACAAATCCTCTGACTTGTGTATGCATGATTGCAATTAGTTTGGAGGTGTCAAACTCCCAACCACAAGGGTTGTTTAGCTTAGCAACATTCTTATTTTTTTCCCCACTCTCCTGTGCAACGCTTCAAATCGTCGGTTTTGATGGAGGTTTGTTTTATGGATTCAGACACGTCTATATCAACACTCAAGAGTTTGACAAGTAGATCTAAGAATGTATGAGCCAAATGTTATTAGTCGAGAATATTTGTGTAGATTTAAGAGAGCTAGATGTGTATGTGTTGAGATGATTTCTTGAATCCAGTTGAACTTTGAATCGTCAATGCTAAGAGTTTTCAGGAAAGCAAATCTCTTTTGAACACATCGTTTGACAAGAGAAAGACCTCATGTCGTATCTTGTGTTTGCTTCCCTTCTATCCTTTCTCTTTCAAACTGCATTTAACCTTAAGAAAAACTGCATTTCCAGTTTCACTTAAAAAAAACTCCATTGAGCTAGACAAAAACCTACCATGTTAGCATGATCCAAGAAAAAAGATGTCGGACCCGGATTTCGTAATCCAGAATCCTCTGTGAAAATACTGCGCTATTCCCTGGATCAGTAGATAGCGCCCACAGTACACATTGCTGAATCATTTCATACATTGCGTAGACCGAACCATTCATTAATACAAGCATTAGAGTTCAAATAGACCACGTCGGGTCGAGTTTACAAAAGGGCCGATCAGGCCAAATGAGTTCATTACAAAATCTCGAGTACGTTAGCGGAAGCAAAAGGGGTAGAGCAAGTCTCTCCACGGGCAAGCGACTGGAGTACCATGTGTACGACCGATATTAGCCACAGGCTTGGATAATATAGGATGTACACGAGTACCAACGGAGCCAACCAGACTGAGGCGAGACTCGGACTACGGAACTATACTACTCCTCTTCATGTCCTTGCTCCTCGGCGTCCTGGTCCTCGTAGTAGACGTAGTCTCCATGATCTGCGGGTTCTGGGGGTTGGGGGGAAAGAGCGAGGATGAGCACAACTACCGTGCTCGCGAGCCAACACACAGTATGCAATATTATACATGCAAGGCTTAACAAGGATGGCTCGGGTTTATTTATTTGCACAAAGCAATATTTTGAGTACCAATATTAAAAAGTCCTATCACTTAGCATTTTAACCAAATTGCATTTGTTAAAGAGATTACTTGTGCAATATTTATAACAGTAGAGGTTACCTCCACCTCATGCTTAGTTTTATTAGCGGTTACATCCACCACTTAACATCACTGGGGTACATCCACCCAGGGAAAACCAAAACCAGGGTCACAGCGACCCATCACATTTTATCCCGCCCACAATGTTTTATAAACAGAACTAACTCTTGTAAGTTCCCATGTCCGCCCTTGACCGTGGGCACGGCTATTCGAACAGTTCATTACACTCTGCAGAGGTTGTACACTTTACCCACAAGAGACAATCATTTTGACATGTACACATGTTTCCGTAGACATGTGAGTCAAGGGGAGATCGTCACAAGGCCTTTACGATGCATCCACCAGTATTTGTTACACCCGCTAAGGTTTCACCTGAGAAGAGTTACGCTCACATAGACCCGTCAACTCTTTCCTGCACCCCTCTTGCGCCACACGACTTACGCTCACATAGACCCGTAAGTCGACACCCCAACCCATAGCCACATAGGCTTATGGCGTAGCGGGTCATCTCGCACGGTGCAACTCATACTAACGGATACAAATTATTTAGCCAGTCGACACCATTATAGACATGTGGTCGCATTGTTTTACATTGGGAGGTCATCAGGATTAAGTCCTTAGGGACCATGCAGGCGGTTCATACCACATACCATCCACAAACCAACATTCCTTGGGCTGCATTAGCACCCACCAACATACCATCCATCATACCATCCGCCCAGATGTGACAAGCAATTTCTCTAGGGTTTTTAAGAGGTAGGAAAATACAACATCATAACCATCTCAGTCATTTACACCCAATGACCGCCCAAAATCATGCTCATTTCAAAAGATGATGAATGGGGTAGATGATACCCGATACTTAAGCAAGACTAGCATGGCGCTTAAGTATAGCCTATACTAGTATAGTTACCAAATATTTACTAGGGCGACAAGGGTGTATGGCAATTCAATTATCAAGGGATGGTGTATTAATAATAAAACATCAACATGGCATTTAACTACCTTAGGGTATTTAACATACATTTGCATAAAGAAAATAAAGCATGCAATTTGATATTTAAAAGAACATAATTTGCATAAAATGTAGGTTCAATATGATCAAAGTGTCGACTACTTTGGGTCTACTGACTAGATGATCTTGATATTCTTGAGCTTGATCGAAGTGGGGTCTCGGCTTCTCCGAACTCTACGCGATCGATCGTCTGGAAAGAAATAAACGAGCAATTAAATTAAATAAATAACAAAACTCATCAAATGAACTCCAAAATAAACCAAACTAGCACCAAAAGAAAGAGCTTGATTTTAGAAATTTTTAGAAACAAACTACACAATTTTGGAGCTAAAAGAGGGAGAAATAAATCTTTGAAGTCTCTCTTTTGGAAAAGAAAAGAAAAGGAAAGAAAATCACAAAAAAAGAAAACGGAAAGGCCCACGGGCTTTTGCTCCGGCCCAGCTAGCAGTTGCCCGGCTGCCAGTTTAGCAATACAAGCGCGCGCGGCCGGCGAAAGAGCGAGGAGGCGAGGGCAGGCAAGGAGACGAAAGAAAGAGGGAGGCGAGGGGCTAGGCGAGAGGAGAGGAGGAATGAGGCGGCGGCGCACGGGCGGGGAGGAGGGCTTGGCTCGGGGAAGCGGCGAGCGGCGACGACGACGACGGAGGAAGCGGCGAGGCTCGGACACGGCGCAAGGTGAGTCTTCTCCTTGCTCTCTGCTTGCTCTCTCTTCTTGCCTCGATTCTTGCTTTGGGGAAGAAGGGGTGGGGTGAGAGGAGCAAAGGGGTGCCGGTTTTATAGGCCGAGGGAGAAACCTTGATCCGGCGGTGGAGGCCGAGGCGCGCGGGCGCGAGGATGAGGCGGGTAGAGGATGGGGCGGGCGTTGCGCGCGGCGCGCGTTGAGGCGCGACGGAGCGGCCCGAGAAGGAGCAGCGGCGCGCAGGGCTAGGGAGGGCTAGGGTTAGGGTTAGGTGGAACGGGAAAGAAGAGGTGCGATTTTGGGGAATCGAATCTTGCACAAATTGGGCAAACCTTGAAGTTTGAGTTCCTTGGTTCTTGAACACATGAAGAACTTGCCAAACCGAAATTTGATGCTACAAAACCTACCCACCTTAAAAGAATCTCGACCCGAGATTCGAGCTCCTCGAGAGAATGTAGGGGTAATCCAACTTCGGTGATCTTCACGCTCCCACGTGGCTTCTCTCTCAGTGGTTGCTCCATTGCACTTTGCATAAGTGGATGGTCCGACGCCTTGTCCGCTTCTCCACGACGCCAAGAATCTTGATCGGATGTTCGGATAACGACAAGTCTTTTCGAGTGCAATGGTTTCAACTGGAGCTTGCTCTTACGTACTGAGGCATTTCTTGAGTGAGAAACATGGAACACATTGTGGACATCGACAAATTTTCGGTAATTCCAGTTGATATGCTACCTCTCCACGCTTGGCGGTGATTGGGAACGGGCCTATGTATCTTGGCGCAAGCTTGCCTTTCACTTTAAACCTCCGCATTCCTCGAGGGGTGACACTTTGAGATACACATGATCTCCAACTTCAAAAGTTAACCCTCTACGACGATTGTCGGCATAACTTTTTATGTCGGATTGAGCGGCTTGTAGACGATCTCTCGATCAATCGACTTTCTCTTTCGCTTGCTTGAGAGTATCCGTCCGAAGATATAACCTTCTCCCGATTCGACCAATGCAAGGGAGTTCGCATTTTCTCCCATAGAGTGCTTCAAACGGGACATCTTCAAACCGGATTGGTAGTCGTTGTTGTAGGCAAATTCGTGCATATGGTAGACACCTCTCCCGCCTACTGGTAAACTCTAAAGCACAAGCCCGAAGCATGTCTTCAAGAATCGATTACCCTTTCTCGCTCATCCATCACCGAGGATGATATGCTGTGCTAAAGTTCAAGTGAGTTCCAAGTGCATCATGGAGACTAGCCCAGAAATGCGAGGTAAACTGAGAACCTCGATCCGAGACTATCCTCTTGGGTACTCCATGCAGACATACAATACGAGCCATATATAACTCGGCTAATTTATCTCCCTTGTAGGTGGTCTTCACAGGGATGAAATGGGCAACTTTGGTTAATCTGTCGATTATGACCCATACGGAATCATATCCGGTCTTGGTTCTCGGCAGACCCGTAATGAAATCCATTCCAATTTCTTCCCACTTCCACTGAGGGATTTGCAGTGGTTGCAGCAATCCTGCGGGTCTCTGATGTTCTGCCTTGATCCGTTGGCACACATCGCAACAAGCTACGAACTCGGCGATGTCTCTTTTCATTCGCGGCCACCAATATAGAATCTTCATATCTTGATACATCTTGGTGCTGCCTGGGTGTATGGTGTATGCTGAGCTATGGGCTTCTTTTAGAATCAATTCTTTGAGCTCCTTTTGGTGGGGAACAAAGAGACGTTTCCCATACCATAGGATTCCTTGTTGGTCTTCCACCATCTTTGAGGCTTTTCCTTTGGCCATGAGATGTTTAAATTTATGAACTCCGGGGTGTCCTTTCTGAGCGGTCTTGACTTGTTCTTCTAAGGTTGGTTGAACTTCCATAGTCGCTAAGGTGCCTTGTTCTACTAACTCGAGGTTAAGTGCCTCTAATTCCTTGCAAAGCTCAAAGTTGGCACTCTTGAATCACAACATTATTGCAGAGGACCTTCGCTTAATGCATCGGCCACTACATTAGCCTTCCTGGATGGTAATGAACATCCAAGTCGTAATCCTTAATCGCTTCTAACCATCTCCTTTGTCGGAGGTTGAGGTGCATGCTGGGTGAAAATGTACTTAAGACTCTTGTGGTCCGTATAGATATTACAATGATTTCCAATCAAGTAATGCCGCCAAATCTTTAGGGCATGCACTACTACCGCTAACTCCAAATCATGAGTTGGATAGTTGTCTTCATGTGGGCGGAGTTGTGCGGATGCATATGCTACGACGTTTCCTCCTTGCATAAGTACGCAACCAAGACCTTGGCGCGAAGCATCACAATAGACTTCAAAGTCCTTGTGTATGTCCGCAAGACTAACACCGTGCGATGGTTAACTTCTTCTTCAACTCTTGGAAACTCTTTTCACAAGCTTACATCCATTCGCACTTCTTTTCCTTCTTGAGCAGGTGGGTCATTGGTCTCGATAGTTTGGAGAATCCTTCAATGAAGCGTCTGTAGTATCCAGCCATTCCGAGAAAACTACGCACTTCGGTCACTGAGGTTGGTTGTTTCCATCCCAACACGGTTTCTACTTTGGATGGGTCCATCGCGACTCTCCAGCGGATACGATATGTCCGAGAAAACGATCTCTTGAAGCCAAAATTCACACTTGCTATACTTGGCATACAACTGATGTTCTTTAAGCTTCTCCAGGACCAAATGCAGATGTTCAGCATGTTCCTCATTAGTCTTGGAGTAGATTAAGATGTCGTCTATGAACACGACAACAAACTTATCCAGGTATTCCATGAATACTTTGTTCATAAGGTTCATGAAGTAGGCTGGCGCATTTGTCAAGCCAAACGACATAACCGTGAACTCATATAGACCATACCGGGTGGTAAAAGTGTTTTAGGGATATCCTCACTCGATCTTAACTCCGATGGTACCGACCTTAGGTCTATCTTGGAGAACACCGTTGTTCTGACGGCTGGTCGAATAGATCATCAATGCGGGCAAGGGATACTTATTCTTGATGGTCACCTCATTGAGGGCTCTGTAATCCACGCACACTGGCGGTGCCATCCTTTTCTTTACAAAAGTATGGCGAACCCTGGGGATGAGCTAGGTCTAATAAATCATTTTTCCTGTAATTCTTCCATTTGTACCTTAAGCTCTTCAAGCTCATCAACCGCCATCCTATATGGCCTCCGGCAATTGGGGCTGTTCTCGGCTTTAGGTTGATCACAAATTCTATGTCTCGATGCCAGTGGCATGCCAGCAATTCTTCCGAAAACTTCCGGTAATCTTGAACTACGGTGTTGTTTCGTGGTCACCTTCTCGAGGTTATGGATTGTACGATCCAAACTCGAGGAGCGGTCTACATTAACCTTTATTGTGGTGCCTGGGTTTTGGTGAGTACCACCTTCCGTTGGCACAATCTATCATTCCTTGGTATCGCCAACCAATCCATCCCTAGGATGATATCCGAGTTTGGGATCAAGCACTAAGAGGTTTGCTAGGAATCCGAATTTTCCATAGCAATCTCTACTCTGGGACTTACTAAGATGGTAGTCAAGGGTCCCCGGGTGAACTAAGTACCACGGGTTTCTTTAGCTTAAAGGTTGGCAACTTAAGCCTTTCAACAAATTTTCTTGATATAAAAGAATGTGAAGCTCCGTAATCAAACAAAACTTGTGCTTTGATCGATTTAACAGAGAACGCACTCCATTAGAACTCCCGTAGCTTCCACGAGCCTCCTCGGCCGTGACATGGTTCACATGTCCGCGATTTGGTGTCGAGGTAGATCTAGGTGCTTGCGGGCCTGATGGTTCTCGCTGAGGCGATGTTTGACCTTGGTGGTGCGGCTCCCGAGTTGAACTTGGCAGAGTGTTCGACGCTGAGGGCATCGGTTGGCAAGTGTCCTCTCACCCACGTGGAAACAATGGAGATGAGTTGTCTGGATTGCTTGTTGCAGTCGTCCGGCGGGACGAAGGATGCGAAACCATTCCCATTGGTACGCTGGTGGAGCTTGAGTTCCTTGTGGAGAAACTACGGTGGCTTAAAAGATGAGTTGCCGGGAATGTTGACTTATGAGGAAAGCCACCTTGCGGCTTCGAATACCATCTTTCTCTTGCGGCTAACTTCCGCAATCTTTTCTCGTTTTCAAAGACGAGGGCTTTGTTGATCAAGTGGTGGAAGCTAGGGAAATCATGGAGGATAAGTCGGCTTCTCATGTCTCCACGCATTCCTTCCACAAAGCGGTCTATCTTCTCTTCTTCGCATCGCCTACGCTTTGGGAGCGTAGCGAGCAAGTCGTTAAACTTGGTTAGATATTCATTGATTGTCATTTGACCTTGCTTGAGAGTTCTAAACTCATTCTTCTTTAGCCTCATTGTACCAAAGAGTACAAAGTTAGTCTGAAGGCGTCTTGAACTTCGCTCCGGAGATTGGCCGCCATGCGGTGCGGGCTCGTCCGGTTGTATTTCAAACAATTGCTTCAACAAAGGGCGGGATCCTGCCGATCTCCGTGAGCGGATCCGCCGCTGCGCTCTCTTCTTCTCCTACTCATCGGGCTTTCACCACCTTGAGCGTGAGGTAGTTTTCCACCAGCGGCTCCTTTCAACCGGTGAGTGGCAAAGTCCACCTTGTCTTCCTCGAGCATCGGGCTAGGCGGAGCTTCTTCTCGTATCCCCGAGCCAATCTTACGCTTCTGGGGTTCATCTGCGAGGCAAAGGTAAGGGTCTTGTCTCGAGGAAATCGCCACTTAGAGTGGCGACCGGTCGCTCTCGCTTGTTGATTAGCGAGCAAGGCTTGAAGGATTTGGGCTTGTTGTTGCATAACTTGTGCCATTGTTGGATGCTCTAGCGGTGGGGAGGTAGGTCTTGTCCACGACCACGACCATAGCCACGGCCTCTTCCACGGCTCGCTTCTGAAAGCACCACTGATCAGGGGCGGCTCTCCTGGTGCCATCTCAAGAAACACTAAGGCTTAGAACTAGAGAGGGGTATATGAGGGTTCACTGGCCTCTAAGGCACACAGAAGAAAGAAATCAAATTGAACAAACAACACAATTGCGATACAAAGCCCGAATGGCTACAATTCATTAATATTAGGGGGTAAGTGTTACATGACTCCTAAGACACAAAGATATAGGCCATGCAAAGCCATGACACGAGATACAAACACAACGCCTACAAAAGGTGGATAAAGAAAGTGCTTGCAACCAAAGACTACCTAGCAAGCAATCGCTAGTTAACCTAGCTATCGACTACTCCTCTCATGGGTGCTTACCACCACAAGTGGTACGATTACCGGGGATCGAACGGCCGCGATCGATGGTCGGCGAGCGGCGAACGATCGAGGTGGCGCCAGCGGTCGAACTCGTCGAATCAAAGCGCGGATCGGGCTGCGTCCACTTTGGACTCTCCAAGGCTGCGATCGGTCGGCGGTGGACGACTTTCTTGCGCGCCGTGCAGCGGTGCGGGTCCTCCAGTGGAAAGCGTCGGCACCGCACCGGTTGCGGAACGACGACGGTGCGCAGAGTCGGGGCAGCAGAGAGGGGCGGCGGCTGCGATGGCGGCTCGGCGGGCCAACTACGCAAGCAGCAGCGTCTCTCTCCGCTCTACCTCACGGTGGGCTTCATCATCCTCGAACATGTTGCCACGGAGGGTGTCTGAGTGCTCGTAGCTCTTGGTGAGGAGAAATCGGCGTCCCGATCTCGTCCAACGGCGTTGGCGAGGGCAATCGACAAAGCTCGCGTGAGCTGGAGCCGATGTGACAGTGCGGGTCATCCGCCGGACGTGGCGGATCACCGGTAAAGCTCTCCCCCGGAGAGTCGGGTGGAAGCGTATGGCGAGCTCTGCGAAGGTCTCCATGCATCGGCACGCGAGACGCGCAAGTCGTGCCACATCTGGACATCATCCAGGCACGGCTCTCGGGTGCTCGGCCTTGAAGGTGTGAGTATTGAACTCACCCTCCTAGCATAGAGGAAAACCCCATGCTCCATGTCTCTCGGCCAAAGACTGAGTCATCAGGCCCATGAAGATAGGCGGATGGTAGTAACCAGATATCGCATCGGTGGCGAAAAATCCCCACGAAGCCTCCGAGGTCTTCTCCGTGAGAGAAAAAGTCCCAAGAGCCACGAGCGACTGAGCACCATCTAAAATTTTGAAAACAAGAGGAAGTCAAGAATGTGAGAATAAATCAAAGTGAAGTAGGATAAGTACGTAACTAGGAATGACAAGTAAGAGCAAGAATACACTATATTTTGCCAAAGCTTTTCTTAGGTTTTGAAAATAAGACTCAAGACCTTAGGCAACGACCAAACTAACTAAGGCTCTCTATCGTGATGCTCGATACCAGCTACGCGGACCGGATTTCGTAATCCGTAATCCTCAGTGAGAAATACTGCGCTATTCCTCGGATCGATAGATAGCGCCCACAAGTACACATTCTTGAATCATTTCATACATTGCGTAGACCAAACCATTCATTAATACAAGCATTAGAGTTCAAATAGACCACGTCGGTCGAAGTTTACAAAAGGGCCGATCGGGCCAAATGAGTTCATTACAAAATCTCGATGCGTTAGCGGAAGCAAAAGGGTAGAGCAAGTCTCTCCACGTGCAAGCGATCGAGTACCATGTGTACGACCGATATTAGCCACATGCTTGGATAATATAGGATGTACACGAGCACCAACGAGCCAACCGCATCGAGGCGAGACTCGGACTACGAACTATACTACTCTTCTTCATGTCCTTGCTCCTCGGCGTCCCGGTCCTCGTAGTAGACGTAGTCTCCATGATCTGCGGGTTACGGGGTTGGGGAAAGAGCGAGGATGAGCACAACTACCGTGCTCGCGAGCCAACACACAAAGATGCAATATTATACATGCAAGGCTTAACAAGGATGGCTCGGGTTTATTTATTTGCACAAAGCAATATTTTGAGTACCAATATTAGAAAGTCCTATCACTTAGCATTTTAACCAAATTGCATTTGTTAAAGAGATTACTTGTGCAATATTTATAACAAAGAGAGGTTACCTCCACCTCATGCTTAGTTTTATTAGCGGTTACATCCACCACTTAACATCACCAGGGTACATCCACCCGGAAAACCAAAACCGAGTCACAAATGACCCATCACATTTTATCCCGCCCACAATGTTTTATAAACAGAACTAACTCTTGTAAGTTCCCATGTCCGCCTCTTGACCGTGGGCACGGCTATTCGAACGATTCATTACACTCTGCAGAGGTTGTACACTTTACCCACAAGAGACAATCATTTTGACATGTACACATGTTTAGTAGACATGTGAGTCAAGGGAGATCGTCACAAGGCCTTTACGATGCATCCACCAAGATTTGTTACACCCGCTAAGGTTTCACCCGAGAAGAGTTACGCTCACATAGACCCGTCAACTCTTTCCTGCACCCCTCTTGCGCCACACGACTTACGCTCACATAGACCCAGAAGTCGACACCCCAACCCATAGCCACGTAGGCTTATGGCGTAGCGGGTCATCTGCTCAGTGCAACTCATACTAACGGATACAAATTATTTAGCAGTCGACACCATTATAGACATGTGGTCGTCTTGTTTTACATTGGGAGGTCATCACAGATTAAGTCCTTAAGGACCATCAGGCGGTTCATACCACATACCATCCACAAACCAACATTCCTTGGGCTGCATTAGCACCCACCAACATACCATCCATCATACCATCCGCCTGGATGTGACAAGCAATTTCTCTAGGTTTTTAAGAGGTAGGAAAATACAACATCATAACCATCTCGATCATTTACACCCAATGGTGCCCAAAATCATGTTCATTTCAAAAGATGATGAATGGGGTAGATGATACCCGATACTTAAGCAAGACTAGCATGGCGCTTAAGTATAGCCTATACTAGTATAGTTACCAAATATTTACTAGGGTGACAAGGGTGTATGGCAATTCAATTATCAAGGGATGGTGTACTAATAATAAAGCATCAACATGGCATTTAACTACCTTAGGGTATTTAACATACACTTGCATAAAGAAATTAAAGCATGCAATTTGATAATTTAAAAGAACATAATTTGCATAAAATGTAGGTTCAATATGATCAAAGTGTCGACTACTTCGGTCTACGGCTAGATGATCTTGATATTCTTGAGCTTGATCGAAGTGGGGGTCTCCGGCTTCTCCGAACTCTACGCGATCGATCGTACCGGAAAAGAAATAAACGAGCAATTAAATTAAATAAATAACAAGTCTCATCAAATGAACTCCAAAAAGAACCAAACTAGCACCAAAAGAAAGAGCTTGATTTTAGAAATTTTAGAAACAAACTTCAAAATTTTTGGAGCTAAAAGAGGAGAAATAAATCTTTGAAGTCTCTCTTTGGAAAAGAAAAGAAAAAGGAAAGAAAATCAGCAAGAAAAAGAAAAGGGAAAGCGGCCCAAAGCTTGATTTGGCCCGGCCCGGCCTAGTAGCACATACATGTGTGCCCAGCGGAGCAGGCCAAGCGCGCCGGCTCGGCCGAAAGAAAGAGGAGGCGAGGGGCTAGGCGAGAGAGAGGAGAGGAGGAACGGGCGGCGGCGGCGCTGCGCGAGGAGGGGCTCACGGCGGCGGCGGCGGCAACCGAGGAGCGGCGGCGCGCGGGAGGCGACGGCAGCGGAGAAGAGGGCTCGGGCGGCGACAGCGACGGAGCGGCGCACGAAGAAGAAGAAGCTCGGGACGACGGCGTGCGGCGGCGGCAGAGGTTCGGCTTCTTCCTCTCTTCTACTTGATCTCGTTCTTGCTCGGTCTCTTGATTGGGAAGAATGGGGAAAGAGGGAGCGGGCGCCGGGTTTTAAAGGTCGGGAGGAGCCGAGGCGCGGCGGCGGCGCGGGCAGCCGAGGCGGCGAGAGGGGATGGGACGGTCGAGGCGCGGCGGGCGTTGACGCGTGCGGCGCGGTCGAGGCGGCGCACGGAGCACACCGTGAAGAGAGAGGCGCGCGCGAGGGCATGGCGGAGGCGGGGCTAGGGTTAGGGGTTTGGGGAAGAAGAGCTCGGGCTTTCGGGGGGGGGGGAATCGAATCCTTGAGCAAATTGGGCAAATTTCGAAGTTTGAAAACCTTGATTCTTGAGCGCAAGAAGATTTTTGCGTAAAGATTCGAAGATTTGGGCGTTACACAGGGAGACGCTCGAGATCCTCGCGCGAGCCGCGAACCACAAAGGGGTGCGTACTCCTACTAGTTCCAGCTCTATCCATGAGTGCGACATAAAAGTTCTCCCTGCTTGATTAAAACCAAAGATACGCAGCTCCTCCCGCGTATTCTCGTTCCTTTTTACCGCAATTATGTGATGCGTTCTGTTAACCGGCCGATTTTTTTTATCGAGAACACGCAAAAAGCTTTACGAGTAATATCGTTAACGAAGTAGAAAGGAGTACGACGACTAGAAACGGCCTTACAAACTCAACACACAAAACAACTTTTTATCAGACTGATTGTTCGATGGCTGGAACTGATGGAAAACACTGCTGCAGGTTGAAGTGTTTGCCAAGGTGTACTGGGGCGACCCTGCGAAGAAGCTGGCCGAGGCGGTCCAGAGGATTCCCCTGCACTGGATGGTCGTAGGAAACAGAGGCCTGAACACGGTCAAGAGGCACGGAGCTAGCTAGCTTCTCTGTTCTTTTGTACTACTAGATTAATTTCCTCTCATGCACGAAGCTGACTGATCGCGAATCTTCTTCCTTTTCTTCTTCTTGGCACTAGGGTTCTTATGGGAAGCGTGAGCACCTACGTCGTCAACCACGCGACGTGCCCCGTCACCGTGGTGAGGGAGAACGTGCCTGCCGCCTTCAGCTGCAACGCCGAGCTACTGACGCGCGGCGGATAGCGCGCTAGCATGGAGATTAGCCCCAAACCACTAAGGTCTAAGGTGACATGCATGCATGTTAATTACTGTGTACGTGAAACGGAAGAAAGAAAACTTTGTCAATAAAACAGAGAGCATCTCCTGTCACGCAGTTGTTGTGTTGTTGCTTTTAACAGAGGGTACAAAGTAGACGCACACACTTAACTCACACCACCACACGCGCACACACGCACCGTGTTCTTTTACATATGTTGGGAATTTTGTAGAGGTATTGAGACGTCGTGTGTACCTATTCTAATTATAAGGGGTGAAACGTGCAAGTGCGATCCTGAAGGATTGGACATACACCCACGCTCCAAGCCAGCAGAGCTAAAGCTCGGTCCTCAGTTGTTATTGTTGTTGCTGCTGCTATTGTAGCTGATGGATACTATTGGCCTGTTCAGTCGAGCTTGAATTCATCTTTTTGGACTTTGAAACTGGGGTTGAAGATAAGCTGGCATGTTTAAATGTACTTCCTTACTATTTTCCTTTAAAAAAAATCCCCTGAAGAGCTAGGCATTACTGTTGCAGCATGTGCAGCAGATCTCACATGTAAGCGCCCAAATGACTTATCACTAAACCCCATATAAATTCTCTTTCGAAATAACAATACCCAATATAATTTCTCTTTAGATACGACAAATGGCACTTGCAAACAAGCAACAATACTGTTACGTTTAAAAGAGTGACCAGCGATATTTTTTCTAGATTCGCCTCTGCAGAGGGAGCCTGAGAGAGAGAGAGCACACAGAGAGGTAGCTGGGCTGTAACGTTCCAAATTTCAGGATTTGCAAAGACCTTCCCGTGATCAAGGTTCAAGGAGCTCCAAGCCTCATAATTGCCCAAATTGCTCAAGATTCAGGTCTCCCCCAAAAGCACCGAGCCTCCCTCCCCCAAATCTCCCTAACCCTAGCCCCCTCCCTAGCCTGGCATCGCCATGCCCTGCTCCGCCGCCTCGGTCCTCCACCCCCGTCGGCCGTGCCAGCGCCCCGGTGGCCGCACCTTCTCCCCGTCGCCCTCCTCCCTCTTCACGGGTCCGCGCCGCCTCGGCCGCGTCGCCCGCGTCAACGCCCCGGCCGCCGCGCCCTCGACCCGTCCCATCCCCTCTGCCCCGCCTCGACTGTCGCGCAGCCCCGCCGCGCCCTCGGCACTCCCACCGCCCGTTGTCAACGGCTACCCTTCTCCCCGGATCCGAAGCCTCCTCCCCTCGGCCTTTAAAACCCGGCGCCCTCCGCTTCCTCTCCTCCACCCCCCTTCTTCCCCAAGCAAGAAACCCGAGAGAAGAGGACCGAGCAAAGAAGAAGCAAGGAGGAAGGAGACTGAAGTCTTACCGTCGCCGTTGCCGCCGCTCGGTGAGCCCCGTCGCCGCCGCCCTTAGCCGCGCCTCCCCGCTCCCCTTCGCCGTCGTCGTCGCCTCCCCGTGCGCCGCCGCTCCCTCCGACCACCGCCGCCACGTTTCCCGAGCTCTCCTTCCGTGCGCGCCGCGCCCGATCCTTCTCCTCGCCTAGCTTCTCTCCCCCTCTCGCTGGCGTGGCCGAGAGCCCCTCGCCCTTTCTTCTCTTTCGCCACTTGGGCTCAGCGGGCAGCAGCGCGCGCGTGTGCAGGCGGTTCGGGCGGGCGGCCGGCGTGGGCTACTTGCATTTTCTTCTTTTTGTTGTTTTTCCTTTCTTTTTCTTTTTATTTTCAAAAGCAAGACTTCAAATATCTTTTCTCCCTCATTTTAACTCCAAAAATTGTGAAGTTTGTTTCTAAAAATTTCTAAAATCAAGCCCTTTCTTTTGGTGCTAGTTTGGTTCTTTTTGGAGTTCATTTGATGAGTTTTGTTATTTATTTAATTTGTTTGCTCGTTTGTTTCTTTTCCGGTACGATCGATCGCGTAGAGTTTGGAGAAGCTGGAGACCCCCACTTCGATCAAGCTCAAGAGTATCAAGATCACCTAGCCCTAGACCCAGGCGAGTCAACACTTTGATCATATTGAACCTACGTTTTATGCAAATTATGTTCTTTTAAATATTAAATTGCATGTTTTAATTTCCTTATGCAAATGTATGTTAAATACCCTAAGGTAGTTAAATGTCAATTTGATGCTTAATTATTAATACACCATCCCTTGATAATTACACCCTTGTCACCCTAGTAAATATTTGGTAACTATACTAGTATAGGCTATACTTAAGCGCCATGCTAGTCTTGCTTAAGTATCGGGGTATCATCTACCCCATTCATCATCTTTTGAAATGAACATGATTTTGGGCAATCATTGGGTGTAAATGGTCGAGATGGTTTTGATGTTGTATTTTCCTACCTCTTAAAAACCCTAAAAATTGCTTATCACATCTGGCGGGTGGTATGATGGATGGTATGTTGGTGGGTGCTAATGCAGCCCAAGGAATGTTGGTTTGTGGATGGTATGTGGTATGAACGCTTGATGGTCCCTAAGGACTTAATCTGTGATGACCTCCCAATGTAAACAGATGCGACCACATGTCTATAATGGTGTCGACTGGCTGAATAATTTGTATTCGTTAGTATGAGTTGCACCAGCAGATGACCCGCCACGCCATAAGCCTTTGTGGTTATGGTTGGGGTGTACGACTTACGGTCTATGTGAACGTAAGCCGTGTGGCGCAAGAGGGTGCAGGAAAGGGTTGACTGGTCTCGTGAGCGTAACCCTTCTGTGAAACCTTAGCGGGTGTAACAAACTTCGTGGATGCATTGTAAAGGCCTTGTGACGATCTCCTTGACTCACATGTCTACTAAACATGTGTACATGTCAAGATGATTGTCTCTTGTGGGTAAAGTGTACAACCTCTGCAGAGTATAATAAACTGTCGAATAGCCGTGCCTACGGTCAGAGGCGGACATGGGAACTTACAAGAGTTAGTTCTGTTTATAAAACCTTGTATGGATAAAATGTGATGGGTCGTTGTGACCTCGGTTTTGGTTTTCCCTGGGTGGATGTACCCCAGTGATGTTAAGTGGTGGATGTAACCGCTATCAAAAATAAGCATGAGGTGGAGATAACCTCTACTATTATCAATATTGCACAAGTAATCTCTTTAACAAAATGCAATTTGGTTAAAATGCTAAGTGATAGGACTTTCTAATATTGGTACTCAAAATATTGCTTTGCGCAAATAAATGAACCCGAGCCATCCTTGTTAAGCCTTGCATGTATATTATTGCATACTGTGTGTTGGCTCGCGAGCACGGAAGTTGTGCTCATCCTCGCTCTTTCCCCCAACCCTCAGAACCCGTGGATCATGGAGATTACGTCTACTACGAGGACCGGACGCCGAGGAGCAAGGACATGAAGAAGAGTAGCATAGTTCCAGAGTCCGAGTCTCGCCACCGTTGGCTCGTTGGTACTCGTGTACATCCTATATTATCCAAGCCTTTGGCTAATATCGGTCGTACACATGGTACCCCGCCGCTGCTGTGGAGAGACTTGCTCTACCCCTTTGCTTCCGCTATCGCACTCGATGTTTTGTAATGAACTCATTTGGCACGATCGGCCCTATTGTAAACTCGACCCACGTGGTCTATTTGAACTCTAATGCTTGTATTAATGAATGGTTTGGTCACGCGATGTATGAAATGATTCACAATGTATCTCGTGAGCGCTATCACCGATCCAGGAATAGCGCAGTATTTTCACAGAGGATTCTGGATTACGAAATCTGGGTCCGACAGAGCTGGTATCAGAGCATACGACTGTAGGAGCCTTGGTTAGTTTGGTCGTTGCCGTAGGACTTGAGTCTTAATTTTAAAAACCCTAAAACATTTGCCCAAAATATAGCGTATTCATCGCTCTTACTTGTCATTCCTAATCTTGTACTCATTCTACTTCACTTGGATTTATTCATTCGACTCCTCTTGTTTTCAAAATTTTAGATGGCAGCTCCGTCGCTCGCGGCTCTTGGCACTTTTTCTCTCACGGAGAAGACCTCGAAGGCTTCGTGGGGATTCTTCGCCACCGATGCAAAGATTCTGGTTACTACCATCCGCCTATCTTCATGGGCCGGATGACTCTGTGTCTCGACCGAGAGACTGGAGCATGGAGGTTTTCCTCTATGCTAGGGAGGGTGAGTTCAATACTCACACCTTCAAGGCCGAGCACCCCAGAGCCGTGCTTTGATGTTGCCCAGATGTAGCACGACTCGCGCGCCTCACTTGTGCCGATACATGGAGACCTTTCGCTAAGGTCGCCTTCGCTTCTATCCGACTCTCCGTGAGGAGAGCTTTATCCGGTGATCCACCACGTCCGACAGATGACCCGCTTTGTCACATCGGCTCCACTCACGCAGCTTTGACCATCGCCTCGCCAACGCCGTTGATGAGATCGGGACGCCGATTCCTCCTCACCGCCAGCTACGAGCACTCAGACACCCTCCGTGACAACATGTTCAGAGATGATGAAGCTCACCGCGAGGTAGAGCGGGAGAGACGCCGCTGTTGCGAGTTGGCCGCCTCGAGCCGCCATCGCAGCCGCCGCCCGCCTCCCGCCGCGCCCCGCCTCGTTGCTCACGTCGCCGTTCCGGCAACCCGGTGCCAGCCGACATTTTCCACTGGAGGACCCGCACCTACCACGGCGCGCAGAAAGCGCGTCCACCGCCGACCGACCGCAGCCTTGAGAGTCGGTAGTGGACGCAGCCCCCGCCCGCCGCTCGATTCGACGAGTCCGACCGCGGCGCCACCTCGCCGTTTCGCCACGACCATCGATCGTAGCCGTTCGATCCCCGTAATAGCAGCACCGCGTGGTAAGCACCGATGGAGGAGTAGCCAGGATAGACTAAGTTAGTTAGCAGTGCTTGCTAGGTAGTCTTCTGGGTTGCAAGCACTTTCTCCATCTACCTTTTGTAGGCGTTGTGTTTTGTATCTCGTGTCATGGCTTTGCATGACCTATATGCTGTGTCCTAGGAGTCATGTAACACTTACCCCCCCTAATATTAATGAATTGCAGCCATTCGGGCTTTGTATCGCATTTGTGTTGTTCGTTCAATTTGATTTCTTTCTTCTGTGTGTGCTTTAGAGGGCTAGTGAACCCTCATATACCACCCCTCTCTAGTTCTAAGCCTTAGCGTTTCTTCAGATGGCACCAAGGAGAGCTGCTGCCCCAGTCCGTGGTGCTTTCGCAGCAGGCCGTGGAAGAGGCCGTGGCTATGGTCGTGGTCGTGGACAAGACCTACCTCCCCCACCGCCAGAGCATCCAACAATGGCACAAGTTATGCAACAACAAGCCCAAATCCTTCAAGCCTTGCTCGCTAATCAACAAGCAGGAAGCGGCCGGTCGCCACTCTAAGCTAGCAGATTTCCTTAGGACAAGACCTCTTACCTTTGCATCAGCAGATGAACCCCTGGAAGCAGAAGATTGGCTCAGGGATACTGAGAAGAAGCTTCGCCTAGCCCGATGCTCTGAGGAAGATAAGGTGGACTTTGCCACGCACCAGTTGAAAGGAGCCGCCGCTGCTTGGTGGGAAAACTACCTCGCTGCTCAAGGTGGTGAAAGCCCAGTGGCAGGAGAAGAAGAAACAGAAGCAGTCGCATCCGCGACTGGAGATCAACAGGGACCCGCCACTGTCGAAGCAATTGCTGAAGTACAGCTGGATGAGACCGCACCTGCAGGGCAGCCAATCCCCTGGAACGAGTTCAAAACCACCTTCAGGACTAACTTTGTACCCATTTGGTACAATGAGGCTAAAGAAGAATGAATTCGAACTCTCAAGCAAGGTCAAATGACAACAACGAATATCTAACCAAGTTCAATCGGCTTGCTCGCTACGCCCCAAAGTGACGTAGCCGATGAAGAAGAGAAGATTGACCGCTTTGTGGAGGGAATGCGGGGATATGAGAAGCCGACTTATCCTCCATGATTTCCCTAGTTTCCACCACTTGATCAACAAAGCCCTCGTGCTAGAAAACGAGAAGAAGATTGCGAAGTTAGCCGCAAGAGAAAGATGGGCTTCCAGAAGCCGCAAGGTGGCATTCTTCAAAAGTCAACATTCCACGGTAGTTCATCATTTAAAACGGTGTGTAGTTTCCCACAAGGAACTCAAGCTCCACCCGCGAACCAATGGGAATGGTTTCGATCCTTCGCCCACGGACGACTGCAACAAGCAACCCGACTCATCTCCATTGTTTCCACCGTGGAGTGAGAGGACACTTCGTCAATCGATGCCCTCAACGCCGAACACTCCCGCAAAGTTCAACTCAGAGCTGCACCACCAAGGTCAAACATCGGCTCTAAGCAAGAACCATCGTGCCCATAGCGCCTAGATCTACCTCAACACCAAATCGCGGCAATGTGAACCATGTCACAGCCGAGGAGGCTTAGGAAGCTATAGGAGTTCTAATGGGTACGTTCTCCGTTAAATCGCATCAAAGACAAGTTTTGTTTGATTCGGAGCTTCACATTCTTTCATATCAAGAAAATTTGTTGAAAGGCTTAAGTTGTCAACCTTTAAGCTAAAGAAACCCGTGGTACTTAGTTCACCCGGGGGACCCTTGACTACTATCTTAGTAAGTCCCCGAGTAGAGATTGCTATGGAAAATTCGGATTCCTAGCAAACCTCTTAGTGCTTCGATCCCAAACTCGGATATCATCCTAGGGATGGATTGGTTGGTCCGATACCAAGGTATGATAGGCGTACTACAACAGAAGGTGGTACTCACCAAAACCCGGCACCACAATAAAGGTTAATGTAGACCGCTCCTCGTGTTTGGATCGCATAATCCATAACCTCGAGAAGGTGACTCGAAACAACACCGTAGTTCAAGATTACCCGAATTTTTCGGAAGAATTGCTCGCATGCCACTGCATCGAGACATAGAATTTGTGATCAACCTAAAGCGGAACAGCCCCAATTGCCAAGAGGCCATATAGGATGGCAGTTGATGAGCTTGAAGAGCTTAAGGTACAAATGGAAGAATTACAGGAAAAGGATTTATTAGACCTAGCTCATCCCCACTGGGTTCGCGATTATTTTTGTAAAGAAAAGGATGGCACCGCCGATTGTGTGTGGATTACAGAGCCCTCAATGAGGTGACCATCAAGAACAAGTATCCCTTGCCCCGCATTGATGATCTATTTGATCACCGTCAGAGCAACAAGATGTTCTCCAAGATAGACCTAAGGTCGATACCATCACTTAAGATTAGGTCGAGGACATCCCTAAAACAGCTTTTACCACGGTATGGCTTGTATGAGTTCACGGTTATGTCGCTTGGCTTGACAAATGCGCCAGCCTACTTCATGAACCTTATGAACAAAATATTCATGGAATACCTGGATAGGTTTGTTGTCGTGTTCATAGACGACATCTTAATCTACTCCAAGACTAATGAGGAACATGTCAACATCCGCATTTGGTCCCGAGAAGCTTAAAGAACATCACCGTATGCCAAGTACGGCAAGTGTGAATTTTGGCTTCAAGAGATCGCCTCTGACATATCGTATCCACTGGAGGAGTCGCAGTTGACCCATCCAAAGTAGAAACGGTGTTGGGATGGAAACAACAAACCTCAGTGACCGAAGTGCGAGTTTTCTCGGAATGGCTAGATACTACAGACGCTTCATTGAAGGATTCTCCAAACTATCCAGACCAATGACCCACCTGCTCAAGAAGGAAAAGAAGTACGAATGGACAGAAGCTTGTGAAAAGAGTTTCCAAGAGTTGAAGAAGAAGTTAACTACTGCACCAGTGTTAGTCTTGCCAGACATACACAAGGACTTTGAAGTCTATTGTGATGCTTCGCGCCAAGGTCTTGGCTGCGATTTATGCAAGGAGGAAACGTCAGAGCATATGCATCGAGACAACTCTGTCTCACATGAAGACAACTATCCAACTCATGATTTGGAGTTAGCACCGTAGTGCATGCCCTAAAGATTTGGCGGCATTACTTGATTGGAAATCATTGTAATATCTATACGGACCACAAGAGTCTTAAGTATATTTTCACCTGCATGCACCTCAACCTCCGACAAAGGAGATGGTTAGAACCGATTAAGGATTACGACTTGGATGTTCATTACCATCCCGGGAAGGCTAATGTAGTGGCCGATGCATTAAGCCGTAAGTCCCACTGCAATAATGTTATGGTTCAAGAGTATCAACCTGAGCTTTGCAAGGAATTAGAGGCACTTAACCTCGAGTTAGTAGAACAAGGCACCTTCAGCACTATGGAAGTTCAACCAACCTTAGAAGAACAAATCAAGACCGCCGAAGGACACCCGAGTCGAGAAATTTAAACATCTCATGGCCAAAGGAAAAGCCTCAAAGATGGTTGAATACCAACAAGGTATCCTATGGTATGGGAAACGTCTCTTTGTTCCCCACCAAAAGGAGCTCAAAGAATTGATTCTAAAAGAAGCCCATAGCTCAGCATACACCATACACCCGGGTAGCACCAAGATGTATCAAGATATGAAGATTCTATATTGGTGGCCGCGAATGAAAAGAGACATCACCGAGTTCGTAGCTTGTTGCGATGTGTACCAACGGATCAAAGCGTAACATCGAGACCCGCAGATTGCCGCAACCACCGCAAATCCCTCGGTGGAAGTGGGAAGAAATTGGAATGGATTTCATTACGGTCCGCGAGAACCAAGACCGGATATGATTTCGTATGGGTCATAATCGCATGATTAACCAAAGTTGCCCATTTCATCCCCGTGAAGACCACCTACAAGGGAGATAAATTAGCCGAGTTATACATGGCTCGATTGTATGTCCGCATGGAGTACCCAAGAGGATAGTCTCGGATCGAGGTTCTCGCCACCTCGCATTTAGGCTAGTCTCCATGATGCACTTGGAACTCACTTCGACTTCAAGACAAAGATATCACCCATTGATCGATGGATGTATTGTAAAGAGTAAATCGATTCTAGAAGACATGCTTCGGCTTGTGCTTTAGAGTTTACTTTAGATCGAGAGATGTCTACCATATGCACTCGCCACAACAACGCTACCAATCCGGTTTGAAAATGTCTCCGCTTGAAGCACTTTATGGGAGGAAATGAGAACACCCTTGCATTGGTCGTAATCAGAGAAGGTTATATCTTCGACCGATACCTCAAGCAAGCGTAAGAGAAAGTCCGATTGATCGAGATCGTCTACAGTCGCCACCCGCACAGAAAAGTTATGCCGACAACCGTCGAGAGAGTTAACTGGGTTGGAGATCATGTATATCTCAAAGTGTCACCCTTCGCTGAATGCGGAGGTTTAAAGTGAAAGGCAAGCTTGCGCCAAGATACATAGGCCCGCTCCCAATCACCGTAAGCGTGGAGAGGTAGCATATCAACCGAAATTACCGTAAAATTTGTCGATGTCCATAATGTGTTCCACGCCTCTCACCAAGAAATGCCTCGAGTACCGTAAGAGCAAGCTCCAATTGAAACCATCGCACTCCGTAAAGACTTGTCGATCCGAACATCCGATCAAGATTCTCGATGTCGTGGAGAAGCGCATAAGACGCCGATCATCCGCTTATGCAAAGTGCAATGGAGCAACCACTCGGAGAAAGAAGCCACTTGGGAGCGCGAAGATCAGTTGAAGTTGGACTACCCCTACCTGTTCTCTGAGTAGCTCGAATCTCGGGGTCGAGATTCTTTTTAAGGTGGGTGGGTTTTGTAACGTTCCAAATTTCAGGATTTGCAAAGATCTTCCCGTGATCAAGGTTCAAGGAGCCCAAGCCCTGCACTGCCCAAATTGCTCAAGATTCGGTCTCCTCAAAAGCACCGAGCCTCCTCCCCAAATCTCCCTAACCCTAGCCCTCCCTAGCTCGGCATCGCCATGCCCCGCTCGCCGCCTCGGTCCTCCACCCCGCCGGCCGTGCGGCGGCCGGTGGCCGCGCTTTCTCCCGCCGCCTCCTCCTCTTCACGGTCCGCGCGCCGGCCGCGCGCGCGCGTCAACGCCCGGCCGCCGCCGACCCGTCCATCCCTCGCCCGCCTCGCCGATCGCCGCCTGACCCGCCGCCTCGGCACTCCCACCGCCTGTCAACGGCTACCCTTCTCCCGGATCCAAGCCTCCTCCTCGGCCTTTAAAACCCGGCGCCCCGCCCTCTCCTCCACCCCCTTCTTCCCAAGCAAGAAACCCGAGAGAAGAGGACCGAGCAAAAAGAAGCAAGGAGGAAGGAGATCGAAGTCTTACTGCCGCTGCCGCCGCCGTGAGCCCGCCGCCGCCGCCCTTAGCCGCGCCTCCCCGCTCCCCTTCGCCGTCGTCGTCGCCTCCCGTCGCGCCGCTCCCTCCGACCACCGCCGCCGCCACGTTTCTCCCCCGAGCTCCTCCTTCCGTGCAGCGCGCCGCGCCCGATCCTTCTCTCTCGCCCTAGCTCTCCCTCTCGCTTGGCGTCGCCCGAGCCCCTCGCCCTTTCTTCTCTTTCGCCTGGGCACTGCAGTCCTGCAAGACGCGCGTGTGCAGGCGGTTTGGGCGGGCGAAAAGCCGACGTGGGCTACTTTCTGTTTTTCTTCTTTTTGTTGTTTTTCCTTTCTTTTTCTTTTTATTTTCAAAAGCAAGACTTCAAATATCTTTTCTCCCTCATTTTAACTCCAAAAATTGTGAAGTTTGTTTCTAAAAATTTCTAAAATCAAGCCCTTTCTTTTGGTGCTAGTTTGGTTCTTTTTGGAGTTCATTTGATGAGTTTTGTTATTTATTTAATTTGTTTGCTCGTTTGTTTCTTTTCCGGTACGATCGATCGCGTAGAGTTTGGAGAAGCTGGAGACCCCCACTTCGATCAAGCTCAAGAGTATCAAGATCACCTAGCCCTAGACCTAGGCGAGTCAACACTTTGATCATATTGAACCTACGTTTTATGCAAATTATGTTCTTTTAAATATCAAATTGCATGTTTTAATTCCCTTATGCAAATGTATGTTAAATACCCTAAGGTAGTTAAATGTCAATTTGATGCTTAATTATTAATACACCATCCCTTGATAATTACACCCTTGTCACCCTAGTAAATATTTGGTAACTATACTAGTATAGGCTATACTTAAGCGCCATGCTAGTCTTGCTTAAGTATCGGGGTATCATCTACCCCATTCATCATCTTTTGAAATGAACATGATTTTGGGCAGTCATTGGGTGTAAATGACTGAGATGGTTTTGATGTTGTATTTTTCCTACCTCTTAAAAACCCTAAAAATTGCTTATCACATCTGGGCGGGTGGTATGATGGATGGTATGTTGGTGGGTGCTAATGCAGCCCAAGGAATGTTGGTTTGTGGATGGTATGTGGTATGAACCGCCCAGATGGTCCCTAAGGACTTAATCCTGTGATGACCTCCCAATGTAAAACAGTACGACCACATGTCTATAATGGTGTCGACCTGGCTGAATAATTTGTATTCGTTAGTATGAGTTGCACCAGGCAGATGACCCGCTACGCCATAAGCCTTTGTGGTTATGGGTTGGGGTGTACGACTTACGGGTCTATGTGAACGTAAGTCGTGTGGCGCAAGAGGGGGTCTGGGAAAGGGGTTGACGGGTCTACGTGAGCGTAACCCTTCTCAGGTGAAACCTTAGCGGGTGTAACAAATACTGGTGGATGCATTGTAAAGGCCTTGTGACGATCTCCCCTTGACTCACATGTCTACGGAAACATGTGTACATGTCAAGATGATTGTCTCTTGTGGGTAAAGTGTACAACCTCTGCAGAGTGTAATAAACTATTCGAATAGCCGTGCCCACGGTCAAGGGCGGACATGGGAACTTACAAGAGTTAGTTCTGTTTATAAAACCTTGTGGGCGGGATAAAATGTGATGGGTCGTTGTGACCCTGGTTTTGGTTTTCCCTGGGTGGATGTACCCCAGTGATGTTAAGTGGTGGATGTAACCGCTATCAAAAATAAGCATGAGGTGGAGGTAACCTCTACTGTTATAAATATTGCACAAGTAATCTCTTTAACAAAATGCAATTTGGTTAAAATGCTAAGTGATAGGACTTTCTAATATTGGTACTCAAAATATTGCTTTGTGCAAATAAATGAACCCGAGCCATCCTTGTTAAGCCTTGCATGTATATTATTGCATACTGTGTGTTGGCTCGCGAGCACGGAAGTTGTGCTCATCCTCGCTCTTTCCCCCAACCCTCAGAACCCGTGGATCATGGAGATTACGTCTACTACGAGGACCAGGACGCCGAGGAGCAAGGACATGAAGAAGAGTAGCATAGTTCCGTAGTCTGAGTCTCGCCTCAGTCTGGTTGGTTCCGTTGGTACTCGTGTACATCCTATATTATCCAAGCCTTTGGCTAATATCGGTCGTACACATGGTACCCCAGTCGCTTGCCTGTGGAGAGACTTGCTCTACCCCTTTTGCTTCCGCTATCGTACTCGATGTTTTGTAATGAACTCATTTGGCCTGATCGGCCCTATTGTAAACTCGACCCGACGTGGTCTATTTGAACTCTAATGCTTGTATTAATGAATGGTTTGGTCTACGCGATGTATGAAATGATTCAGCAATGTATCCTGTGAGCGCTATCTACTGATCCAGGGAATAGCGCAGTATTTTCACAGAGGATTCTGGATTACGAAATCAGGGTTCGACATGGGCCAAGAGGGCAAATAAACCCTGTACTGTTGTATGTTGCAGCATACACTTGGTAAACATCCCGGATGCTGATTGACGAACCAACACATGGTAAAGATTTGAGATGCACGAACTCCATCCACTGTCAAGATTCACCGTGAGACGAACGCAGCGCAGAAGGGATCAATTGATCCAGGTTCTTCCTAGTCTCTTACCTCTCTCTATTTTGTCAGGAGACCTTTTAACTTTTAACCAACCAGTGTTATACGCGACACAAAGTAGGAGGCCAGCCTTGTCTGCTGATCATATCTTTGCGAACTTGTGACGAGTACTCAAACTAACACCACTTAGACATGAAAATGCAACCGGAATTAGTTTGCAATTGGACGGGCATTCAAGCTGCCAATCCATTGAGGCATTGACCCCAAGTTCGCTTTCGGCTCTGGAGCTTCTCCATGAACTTCAACAGATTAGACATGTGCTACTGTGCACTGCTTGTGTCATGGGTGTGGTACTGTTTATGTATACTGTTTATCCGAGAATAGTTTCCTTTGTTAAGAATATTTATTTCCTTAAATAGTTTATTAGTTTCCTTGTATATGGATTAGGTAATTGGAAATGTTATCTATTAGTTAGGAATGTCATCTATTAGTTAAAAAGGTCATCATTTAGATTGATTTTATCTATAATTGTTAAAAGAACTCTCTATATAAGGAGACATATTGTAATTATTGGTATTAAGCAAAGATAAATAAACAAGTTCTTAGTCCTTAAAATCCATTGTGGCCGTTCCTTGACCGGCTATTCTAGATCTATTCCTCCCAATCGGTGCCTCCTTCACCTAGCGCCGTTCTACGTCAAGTCGCCGTCGTCCGACTCCTCCGACGGATGTTTACCCTATTATGAACTAAGGTCCATAACATTTGATTTGAGCCAACACTATTGTTTCGCTCACGAGAATTTCAAGGCCATGAGGGTCACCTCAACAAGATGAGTGTCGCCAGACGACATGAAAGCCATCTTGGCGATATGGCGCTATG
Organism: Ampelocalamus luodianensis; assembly: GCA_036346255.1. Lineage (NCBI taxonomy): Eukaryota > Viridiplantae > Streptophyta > Magnoliopsida > Poales > Poaceae > Ampelocalamus > Ampelocalamus luodianensis. The sequence continues at coordinate 44,083 of JAYEVH010000253.1, forward strand.
GTGGTCAAATTGATAGAAAAGAGAAGAAGAATGCATGGGCAGCAGCCACGCGCGACCGTGCCACCGTGAGGTGTCTCTCGATTTATTGGTAACTTCCGTGATCGTCGACTTTGCTATCCGTGGTTGCACCAACGGTGCCCTCCCCAAGGAAGAAGACCGCTACCCAACGACTGTCTTCTCTACGCGATCAACCGACGTCTATTGGAGCATTGCGAACCATCTTCCATGTAATGTTCCGCTGGCACCACGACCTCTCATCAACATGGGGTCTCCTAGGGCTTCAGCTACGATCACCACCATAGCTCAAGGACGAGCTGTAACGAAAGGAGGGAAGTAGTGTCATGGGCCGGGTTACTGTTTATGCATGTGAACAGTACCACGACGCTGTAGCGTAAGATTAGGAAAAGATTATTTTCCCCAATAAGAATATATATTTTTCTAAATAGTTGATTAGTTTCCTTGAATAGGGATTAGTTAATCGGAAATGTTATCTATTAGTTAGGAAGATCATCATTTAGATTAATTTTATCCATAATTGTTAGAAGAGCCATCTATATAAGGTGGCTTATTGTAATCGTTGACATTAAGCAATGAGAATACAATAGTCTAAATCTCAATTCTATTCGTCTCTTCAATCTATAGTCTTCCCTTTCCTGAGAATACAAAAGTCTAAATCTCAATCCTATTCGTCCCTCCAATCTATAGTCTTCCATTTTCTCTAGCAGGCGACGTTACCCGGCTATTCTCCCGGTGATGTTTACCTTATGATCTAAGGATCATAAGAGCTTGGCTTGTCAATGCAAGCTAAAGCAGAAGTTTGATTTCAGATGCCATTTGACCACACACAATTAGGAGTAACATGGAAACAGTACAAAGAAACCGGGCCAATGAATGCTGCTTCTGTGTGAACTGAACATGGCTCGACGAAATGTCCCATGCTTCCTATGCAGCTCTGCCGAACTTGATTGCTTCGTTGACACTCCGTTGATTGAGCTCTCCTACGAGCACGCATGGTCTCTGACATGACACAGGTCGGTCATTCCATAGCTTTTCCTTTTCCTCTCTTGCACTGCACATTGTCAATTCGTCATGCAGTTGTGTTCCTGCAGCATGCAGGATGCTAATCTTCTGCTACTAGTATGCTCGAGTCAATGACTGATCATACGAGTGAAACGCTTTACCGGCAGATTCCTTCGAAAGGAGATCGGCTTTTAGATCCCCTAACTGAAAAAAGTGGTCTCAGCTGATTGGGTGCCTCGCTTGCAAAGATATGTGCTGCTGCTGCATGGGAAAGGTGTGGCTGATGCACTCCTGCACATGGTTAGCCGTGCTAATCACTCTATTGCTTGCTATTGCAGCCAGGTTAGCCGGTTTTCACACAATCTATTAATCATTGCATATTGATTGTTAGGCATTTTTGAGTCCACGAGAAATAAAACAATGGAACACAACAAAAGGAGGGAAAATGGTTGAGCCGGATGCCTGGGTGTCAAGAGGAATCCTGAAAAAGTTTGAAACACGGTAATGACTGAAAAATGAACTGCCAGTCGTTGGACAAATCATGGTAATAGACTGTAGAAAATGACAGTACGCTTCTGATATTTCTTAAAATAGCCAAATTGTTGTGATGCTAATTAGGTATGTTTGAAGCATCACAATGACGGTAAACAAGTACTTGGAGAAAATTAGGAAAGGATTGCGGGGAATGTCCAAATGCTTCTGGTGTTTGTTAATTAGAAGAATCTTATTACATGTTGTGATGGTAATTAGGGGTTTTTGTATAGTATCTTAAATTCTCCAAATTTCCTCTGTTTTTCCTATATATAAAATAGCCCTGGTTAAATCCATTATTTCTCCAAACCTCTCTTGAACAGCAAAGGTAAAGGTTGAGTTCAATTGCGATGGCACTAATTGCGTTTATTAATGATCGAAATAGTATACTAATACTACGCATGTCTTGTGAAGATAGTCACATTAGTGTTTCTTTAGTTGAGATTACGAGGATAGGGTTACTCCATCCATACCTCTAAGTAGCAAATGATGTAGAATCTCAGTTCCACTTGCATAGTTTAGTAGCATGCTGAATGGCCTTGTCCTTTTGTCCAAGAATGTTTTCTCCGGCAGCCGTGATTTTAGCTTAAATCGGCTCGTGTTTCAATATCTTCTGTCAAAATGTAGCTCTTTTGAAGACTTAATTAAACAGCTCTTTTTAAGATAAGCAAGAACAGAGGACACACTATTCTACACCTACAATTGTCCTTTCATTCATGTCCTATCCGCATCCCAAATCCCGTGGGTATGCAAGTGAGAAAACGTACAAGCAAAGAGGCACAGTGTTAGGGAGCACAAGTCAAACCCAGCTCAATCAGAACCCAGTACTAAATTGTTTGAATGTCAAACAAAGTCAATCTTGGACCAATGATGCAACCATTACACCGACAGCACATCATTGTCTTCATGTCACCAACCCAGCGAGTGGTTAGAGGCTTTGAGTCATCCAATCATCCCTTTCAATTCTTTCCTCAACCTCTATTCATGCGTAGAAGTTCTTTACCGTTGTGGTTTAACAGCTGAATGAATAAATAACTGAATGAAAATGGCTGCACAAAGCTGGCACACAAGGAAGTCTGAAGGCTGAACCGAAAAAGAGGGTGTGGTTGTGCATCATGAGATTTTTTAAGGCATGCATCGTGGGAATTGAGAAGCCATAGTAGATAACCATATGTCCCTATCTTATTGGACTTGCCCTACACATGGAATCCCTGGTATGTGCAGTTGAACAGAAGGAAACAAAGAAAATTGTGAGCTGGTGCGTCGCGTCCCATGCATGCTGCTGCAGTGCTGCCTGGAATGGGCCTGGGTAGAACTATTGTGATTATACTTGTCAATACTGTACTGAGGCTACACCGGTTTGGTTCTTGAATTGATACATTCTGTACCGGTTCATACCGCGCATCGTTGATTTAATATAATAATATGAGTATATATATTTATAAGTATATATTTGTCTAATTATATGCACACCACATATTACTTGTAGTACTATTTCAAATACATAGTAGTATTATCAAATATAACATATAGTTCAATAGACGATATTATTGTTAGAGATATATATGTATATGTGTTATTCCCCATTGTTATAAGGGGTTCTTTGCATATTCACCGCATGTACTTGTGTATATATACTGCCCCATTGGCCCTATATTGAATACAAGCGCTATTCATCACATGGTATCAGAGCGAACCTAGGGTTTGCTGTCGTTTGTCCTCCCGCCGCCGCGCCGCCTCGGCCTCCTGCTCGCAAGGCCTGCCTCGGCCTCCGCGCACATCGCCGCCGCTCGGGCCTCTCCGACGAGCAGGCCTCTCCACTTCTTCGGTCGCCGTCGTCGATCCCGGACGTCCCGAGCCGGCGCCGGATCAAGCGCGCTCGTCTTCCTCGCTCGGCGGCGCGGCTCACCGGCCCGCTTCGACGTCGCCGCCCGCCGGTCCTCGCCGCGCCGCCCCGAGTCTTCGACCGCCCGCTTGGCTGCCGCTCCGGGCCTCCCGAGCGGTGCCGAAGTCTCCACGCGCCGCCGCGCCTCGCCTCCACTTGCGCCGCCGGCGCCGCGCCTCGCCGCTTTCCGCCTCCCACGCCGCCGCCGCTGCGCCGCCACCGCACTCGCACCAGGAACCCTAGCGGTTCGGGCCGAGCGAGTGTTTCGACCGGCTTTTAAGTGAGCCGGCCCAAAAAAAAAAAGAAGAAGAAAAAGAAAGAGAGAGAAAGAGAGGGGAAATCTCATTACGTCATTCTAACCGCCGCACCGCCCGGCGCGCATGTTAGACTTCGTTGTTTTGGTCGCGCGCGCCGCCCAAAGACCGCCTACCACTGGGCACTATTTCCCTCCCTCGCTGTCCGGTGATATTCGATGGTGTTAATTACACCGATTTTGTGTCTCACATGCGCATCCACATGCGTGGTCTTCGTCTCGGGCGTCCTCTCGAGATGTCACCGTCCGCTTGCCTACACCACCGACGGAGTTTACGCTGTATCGCTTCGACGGCCGACAAGGCTCTTCTTGAGACCGCCGCTTTGCTAATGATGAGGCTATCTCGCCTACCAGAGGCTCGACTTCTACAAGGATCGCCGACCGCCTACACTCGGTGGTACGACGACGACGCCGGCCGCCTTTGTCCTCATCGCCGATATCGACCTTAGTTCTCTTCGAGGTTGTGGGACTCTCATCGCTTCCGGATGTGGACTCACATTCGCCGGCCGCTACGAGCCCTCCGGTGATGCTCTCTACCGTCGTGATCCGCCAGAGCACTCTTCGCAGCAAGGTGATGCTACTGTTGACGCTTTACGCCGAGCTCTGCTGTCGGCGCCGCTTGGACTCTCTCCGCACCGCCGCCGCCGCTCTGCCGCTGCCGCCTAGGCAGACGTCGCCGACCGAGTTTCCGCGGGTCTACGAGTTCCTTACTCGCCGCCCGAAGTTCGAGCGCAGGCGCGGCTCCCCTGCACGCCACCCTCGTGTCACTCTCGAGGCCCTTGCGAGATACGTGCGGAGGAGACTCGCCGAGTGGTGCCGCTCGCTACCACTCCCCCGTGCTCGCCGCCCGCCCACCGCTACACCGACGGCTCCACGCCGCGCGACACCGCCTCCTCCGGTGCGCCACAGTGGTGGTGGCCGCTCCATCCGGCGGTGGTCGCCCTCACTACTCCAACCGCAATAAGGTCACATTGAGTCCGTGCTATAAGAAGCGCCGCATCTTTCTCGCCGTTCTTCTACTAGCATCGGCATCGGTGTTTCTACATCGACGCCGCATCGACTTTTTCAGCAGCTCTTTCATCGAGCAGAGATAGCCGGACTTTGACGCCGCTTGCCGCTTGTGTTCTCCTCGGCAGTTCTGCGCAGCTCGCTCATCGACTCTTCGCACCGAGAGACCACCTCCTACATCCAGTACCTCCCGGATTCTTGATTCGAGCATCTTTTCACATGACTCCGATTCTTCCACTCGTCTTTCCTTACACCCCTTGATTCTCCGCCGTTGTTCTTACTGCCGATGGTACATCTCTTCTGTCTCGGTCGAGGACCTCTTAGCAACTCCTCTTTTCATGTTCCTTCGTTGCTTATGTTCCTCGCCTACCATGCAACTTCTTTCTCACGGGCGACATCGATCTTGGTTGTCGGGTCATTCTCGACTGACTTTGTTGTGTTCAGGACCGCCACACGGAGCTCGTTGGTTCGGCCTCGGCGCCTTGACTCACGGCGTCTCGAGCTTGACAGCTTCACCTTCCTTCCAGCGCTACCGCTGCCACGGTCTCTCGGCTTACGCCACCTCGCCTACCACTCTTTCCAAAGAAGTGGCATCACCGTCTTGGTCATTTGTGTGGATCTCGCCATGCGCCTTTGGTTCTGCCGTGGTCTTCTGGGGTCTGTCTCAGGAGATGTGTCTTTAGATTGTCAGGGCTATAAGTTAGGTAAACTGATTCAGCTTCCTTATCCTCATAGTGAGTTAGTGTCTCAGCGTCCTTTTGATCTTGTTCATTCAGATGTTTGGGGTCCGGCTCCTTCGCTTGAAAGGGGTCATCGATATTATATCATTTTATAGATGATTTTTCTCGCCGCACTTGGATATACTTCATGTCTTCTCGTAGTGAGGTCCTGTCTATCTATAAACAATTTGCCACTATGGTCCATACACAGTTCTCCACCCCTATTCGTGTCTTTCGTGCTGACTCCGCTGGCGAGTACCTCTCTCGTTACCTGCGTAGCTTCCATCGCGGCGGTACTCTCGCCGCTTCCCGTCCCGGTGCTCATGCTCAGAATGGTGTTGCTGAGCGCAAGCATCGTCATCTCCTTGAGACGGCTCGTGCACTGATGATTGCCGCCTCTATTCCACCTCACTTTTGGGCCGAGACTGTTTCCACTGCCACCTATCTCGTTAACATCCAGCCCTCTTCTGCTCTTCAGGGTGCGATCCCTGTTGAGCGTCTTTGTGGTCCTTTTCCTGACTACTCTGCCCTTCGTCTGTTTGGCTGCGTTTGCTATGTTCTCCTCGCCGAGAACGCACCAAACCGATCGCCATCTGTTGAGTGTCTTTCTGGGATACAGTGCCGAGCACAAGGGATATCGGTGCTGGGATCCTATTGGTCGATGGATGCGAATTTCTCGGGATGTGACTTTCGACGAGTCTCGTCCCTTCTACCCACGTCCTACCTCTCCTTCGGCTTCGGCTTCCTCTGTGGAGTCTCTGTCCTTTTTACCTTTCCAGATACACCTATATCTGTCTTGCCCTTATCCACCCGTCCCACTGAGTCTCCACATATTCCTCCTGTGGCCTCTCCGCCGTTGTCGCCGCCTGCTTCATCTCCTGCGGCTCCTCCGGCTCCTCCCACTACACTCGTCTACACTCGTCGACCTCGTATTGAGGATCTTCCAACTGAGCCATCTTCTCCTGATGTTCTATCTTCTCCTGATGATCCATCTTCCTCTGATGGGTTATCTTCTCCTCCCTACGCTCTCCGCGATCGTCAGTCGATTCGGCCTCCTGCCCGTTTTGGTTTTTCTGGTGCAGCTACTCTTGAGCCTGTCTCCTATCGTGATGCTGTTACTCATCCTGAGTGGCAGTATGCTATGGCCGAGGAGATTGCTGCCCTCGAGCGTACTGGTACTTGGGATCTTGTTCCTTTTCCATCTCACTCGCCCCATCACGTGTAAGTGGGTCTATAAGATTAAGACTCGCTCGATGGCTCTCTTGAGCGCTATAAAGCGCGTCTTGTTGCTCGTGGCTTCCCAGAGAGCATGGTCGTGACTACGACGAGACTTTTGCTCCTCGTGGCTCACATGACCACTGTCCGCACTCTTCTTGCGGTGGCGTCTGTTCGCCACTGGTCTGTTTCTCAGCTTGATGTCAAGAATGCCTTTCTTAATGGCGAGTTGCGTGAGGAGGTCTACATGCTTCCGCCACCGGGTATTCTGCTCTCGAGGGTATGGTCCGCCGCCTTCGTCGTTCTCTCTATGGCCTTAAGCAAGCCCTCGTGCTTGGTTTGAGCGCTTTTCCTCCGTGGTCACCTGCTGGCTTTTCGCCTAGTGATCATGATCCGCGCTTTTTGTCCACACTTCGCCTCGTGGTGGACTCTTCTTCATCCGTATGTTGATGACATGATCATTACCGAGATGATTTCGAGTACATTGCCTTTGTCAAGGCTCGCCTTAGTGAGCGATTTCTTATGTCGGATCTTGATCCTCTTCGTTACTTCCTTGGGATTGAGGTTACTTCCACTCCGGATGGTTTCTTTATGTCCCAATAGAAGTATATTCAGATCTTCTTGATCGCGCCTCTCTCATCGATCACAGATCGTTGAGACTCCCATGGAGCTCAATGTTCACCTCCGACTCTCGATGGTGAGCCTCTTTCTCGATCCGACTCGCTATTGTCATCTTGTTGGGAGTCTTGTCTATCTTGTCGTTACTCGCCCGGATATCACTTATCCCGCCCACATTACGAGTCAATTCAGATCTGCTCCCACTGGGTCCACTACACCCACCTTCTTCGAGTTCTCGCGATACCTTCGTGGGACTATCTCTCGTCGTCTTTTCTTTCCACATTCCAGCTCGTTACAGCTTCAGGCTTATTCGGATGCTACTTGAGCCAGCGATCCCTCTGATCGTCGGTCTATCTCTGCTTACTGTGTTTTTCTTGGTGGTTCTCTCATTGCCGGAAGACGAAGAAACAGATCGCGATGTCCCGCTCGAGTGCAGAGGCCGAGTTACGCGCTATGGCTCTCTTTGACAGAGATTACTTGGCTTCGGTGGTTACTTGAGGATTTTGGTGTTTCGTCACTACACCGACTCCTCTCTTGTCCGACAAGACAGTGCTATCAAGATGTTGCGTGACCCGTGAAGCATGAGCTTACCAAGTATATTGGTGTTGATGCTTCCTTCATGAGGTCTTGTGTGCATGATCGGTGATTGCTCTCCAAGATGTGCCTTCCGAGCTTGGATAGCGGATTTCTTCACGAAGGCCCGCACTGAGCACAAAGACGATTTCTACCTCTCAAACTCGGTGTTGTTGATCCACCATGAGTTTGAGGGGGTGTTAGAGATATATATGTATATGTGTTATTCCCCATTGTTATAAGGGGTTCTTTGCATATTCACTACATGTACTTGTGTATATATACTGGCCCATTGGCCCCATATTGAATACAAGCGCTATTCATCACAATTATCAATTCCACTGTATGACCGGTATCGAGCCGGTATGACCGGTATTTAGGCCGGTACGGGCGTAGGTCTACATTATACCGGTTTAGATGACGGTATGGTATGTACCGGCCGGTATGGCATACAGTACTGACAACTATGATTGTGATGATCACTGTGAGTTGTTTTGTTTTTTTCACCTTAGTTTCCTGTGGCTTTTGATTCAGTCCTGTCACTGTCACTCCCCTGCAAAAGTCACTTTCCCTCTACCTGATAATTGAAATGCCACTAGTGGGTCTGGCTCGCCTGGTGATTGGTCGTTTCTGTTGATGTAGTGTATTCAGATACATAGATCATAGCTATGTAATATTTCTTCGTTAGATACGTCCAAGTATATGTATTTATCTTCAGTTATGTGATAACATATACTCCTGGTTGGTAGTTATGAAAGTATGCACAACTGCACACTCAACTTGCTGAATTCCTTTGTTTCAGTGAGACTAGTTGTCAGTATCTCCCATAGTGGATGGGTGCCAAAATCGGCTGCCAAGGAGAAATTTCCGTGCTGTCTTCCTGTTTTCAGAGTCAGAAAAATTGACTTCGGAATACATGAACAGGGGAAGTATGCTCTGCTGATTTTCTGCCACTAAACCTGAGCAAGAACACTCTTTAATCAAGGATGGAAGCATCATGTAATTGTCCTCATGCCACCAAATCAAGGGGGGTGGTTGAACTGTTTAAGCACGTACACTCTGTAAAGTGCAACAGTTTACTAATTTCCAGTGCCCTTTTCATTCTTGTCGCTAGATATCATGCAGAAGAAGCTGAAGTAACAAGTCAAAGCAACAAGATTAGCCTTTAAAATACCTGTTACTTAGCTCTGCATTATTGAAAGCTATGCTGATTATTCTAACCCCATATCCGTAAGAGCTATTCTGCAGTGCTCTACCTTCTCCTTTGGCTTGTATTGTATTTTAAGTACTACGAATCAACTGTTATGAATATTGTGTGTATATTGAAGAGGATCAAAGGACAATATATATATGGAGTACAAGGGGTGTATGTCATATACAGATAAGAAAATACAAAAGAGTTCATATTCTAACACTCTCCTCAAATGCAAGGTATATGTAATAGCATTGCATTTGTAAAAGGTTAACACTAAAATATGAAAACTCTAAAGTCCGAGTCTCGATAATATCATCGTAGCATGCAGCTCTTGAAAAATATGTCGAGTATCAAAAAATCTCCTCTCATTCGGAGTCATGCGACAGCCCATAAAACACAAAGTGTAGGGGGCTGAGAAAATAGAGGCAAGAGGGAACAAAGTCGACCGCGGCAACACAACGAAGAAAATGATGAAATCATCAAAAATAGAGAGCTGTCAAATCAAGCCGAAGATGAATAGATAGAAACATGACGGCGCAGATCGAAGTCAAAGACGGTGATGGCGCAGAAGAAGCGCGGCGACCTTAGAAGCTCGGGGCGGCGACTAATAGAGAAGCGGCAGTATCATAATGATTTCTACAATCCACACACGGCTTAGAGAGAAGAGCGGCGGCTGCTGCCATGCAAAAGGGAATTGCTATGCTTCTATAACTAATAATAAATTTATGGACTCGCATAGTTTAGACGAACTCAAAGATAGAGTGATACGGACTTGGATAGACACAATGAAAGAAAAAAAACTCAAAGGAGCAACAACAAATACTGGCAGCAGCAGAAGACCCATCTCCTCGTCCAAACAACAAGCACCAGTGAGCCCACCCAGCTTGAAGCAACTCGGTGTGTCCACCAAAATCTCCCATCGCGGCCACGCTTTCGCTTTTGCTTTCGCGCACACAGAAAACTCCACACGAAATCGGTTGCACACACAGAAGACAATGAGCGGCGCACACAGAAAATTCCAGTAAAGAGCTTCCTCTCCCTCTCTTGCTTTCTCCATTGAAACGGGAAGGCGCGGGCGAGAGAGGCGCTGGGCGGTCAGGCAGAGGAGGAGAGGCGGCTCAAGCCAAAGCCAAGCCGGCCGCGGCCCACGCGGCGCGCCGCTCCTTCCCGACGTCACCAAATCATGCGCGAGAAGTCGAGCAAAGCAGCGGATCCGTCGGGAGAGACGCAGATCCGAGCGGGGAGACCGGATCTGGGCGGTGGCAACGAGGGCGCCAGGTCTCGGCCGGGCGGAGCTCGAGGAGAAGGGTCGATCCCGTGGTGTAGTAGCCGGGGCAGCGGCGCAGCGGTTGGGCGGAGCAGAGCACCCGGGTGTAGAGGACCTGGTCGGCGGCCGCCGATCGGGCGACGACTCGATGGGCATGGCGGCGTGCATCCGAGGCGGGAACAAGCTTGGACTTCTCCTCCTCGATCATCTCATGGAGGAGCGAGCCAACGACAAAATCGAGGCTAGAACGAGGCCACCCCCAGGAGTAGAGATTGCTCCTCCCGGGGGCGGCGCGTCTGCAGCGAAGGCTAGGCGGCGGCGGAAACAATAAACCCTAACTCTAATCTTTGCTTTGATACCATGTAATAAATATTATGTGTATATTGGAGAGGCCCTATGGGCAATATATATAGGGAGTACAAAGGGTGCATACTATATACAGATAAGAAAATACAAAAAAAAACAGATTAAAAAAATACAAAAGAGTTCCTATTCTAACACCCCAGTCTAACGTCCACCGCATTCCCTAACTGTGATACGCAGAGCAGGTAGTGTTTGACAACTCTTTTCTTCCTTTTGCAGCTCAGGCTCCTACTTTGTGCACATGAGCTACCACACCACAGCAATGGAGTTTACAAACATCTTCTCATCTCCAGAGTAGCATCCTGTAAGTTCAGTTCCTCATAGTTGATATCATCTTAGCAATGGCTAGCATGCAGAGCAGCTCCATTCTTCTTGTTCTTCTTCTATCGCTGCTCTTTGTCATCCAACTTGCACCAGCATGTGTAGCCACACCAGCTATCGCTCCTATTACTCTCCTGCAAGTGAAGTCCGGTTTCACTGACCCTGAAGGCGTCCTCTCCGGCTGGTTGCCGGAGGCCGACGTGTGCTCATGGCATGGCGTTACATGCCTGTCAGGGGAAGGCATTGTGATAGGCCTGAACTTGTCGGGATACAGCCTGTCGGGCATGATATCTCCGGCGATAGCCGGCCTTATCTCCGTCGAGTTCATTGACTTGTCCTCCAATTCCCTCACCGGGTCGATTCCACCGGAGCTCGGCATGCTGCAGAACCTGAAGACGCTGCTCCTCTACTCCAACTTCCTCACCGGGACCATCCCGCCGGAGCTCGGCCTCCTCAAGAACCTGAAAGTTCTCAGGATCGGCGACAACAGGCTGCATGGCGAGATACCGCCACACCTCGGCAACTGCACGGAGCTGGAGACGATAGGCTTGGCCTACTGCCAGCTAAATGGCACCATTCCCTATCAGATTGGCAACCTGAAGGACCTGCAGCAGCTCGTCTTGGACAACAACACCCTCACCGGCAGCATCCCAGAGCAGCTTGGCGGTTGCGCAAATTTGCGTGTTCTGTCAGTGGCTGATAACAAGCTTGAAGGCATCATCCCCTCGTTCCTTGGCAGCCTGAGTGCTCTCCGGTCTCTCAGCCTAGCAAACAATCAGTTCTCCGGTGCTATTCCGGCTGAGATTGGGAACATTTCCAGCTTGACATACCTCAACCTGCTCGGCAACCGCCTGACCGGCGCCATCCCGGAAGAACTGAACCAGCTGAGCCAGCTTCAGGTTCTGGACTTGTCCAAGAACAACCTTTCTGGAGAGATCAGCGTCTCCACATCACAACTGAAGAACCTGAAGTACATTGTGCTGTCTGACAATCTCCTTGAGGGCACCATCCCTGAAGGCCTCTGCCCCGGGAACTCGTACTTGGAGAATCTGTTCCTTGCCGGGAACAACCTTCAGGGAGGCATTGAGGAGCTGCTCAACTGCGCTTCCCTCCAATCCATCGACGTGTCGAACAACAGCTTCACCGGAGTGATGCCGTCGGACATCGACCGGTTGTCGAGCCTCATCAACCTTGCGCTGCACAACAACAGTTTTACCGGCGCTCTGCCACCACAGATAGGGAACTTGAGCAACCTGGAGATACTGTCCCTGTACCACAATGGCCTCACCGGCGCAATCCCGCCGGAGATCAGCAGGCTGCAGAGGCTGACGGTCTTGTTCCTCTACGAGAATCAGATGTCTGGGACCATACCTGATGAGATTACCAACTGCACGAGCTTGGAAGAGGTGGACTTCTTCGGCAACCACTTCCATGGGCCTATCCCTGAGAGGATTGGGAACCTCAAGAACCTGACGGTGCTTCAGCTCCGGCAGAATGATTTGTCCGGCTCGATTCCGGCGAGCCTCGGCGAGTGCAGGCGGCTGCAGGCACTGGCATTGGCGGACAACCGGCTCTCCGGTGCATTGCCGGACACATTCAGGCACCTCACCCAGCTCAGCGTCATCACCCTGTACAACAACTCGCTCGAGGGCCCCCTGCCACAGTCGCTGTTCGAGCTCAAGAACCTGACGGTGATCAACATCTCGCACAACCGGTTCAGCGGCAGCGTCGTTCTCTCCTCGGCTCCAGCTCCTCGCCGTGCTGGCGCTCACCAACAACAGCTTCTCCGGCGTCATCCCGACGGCGGTTGCCCGGTCAAGGAACATGGTCCGGCTCCAGCTGGCCGGAAACCGTATCGCCGGTGCAATCCCGGTCGAGCTGGGCAACCTGACGCGGCTCAACATACTTGATCTCTCGTTCAACAATCTCTCCGGCGACATCCCGTCGGAGCTCTCCAACTGCTTGCAGCTCACCCATCTGAATCTTGAGGGGAACAGCCTGACGGGCGCCGTCCCGTCTTGGCTAGGCGGCCTGCGATCGCTCGGAGAGCTCGACCTCTCGTCGAATGCGTTAACCGGCGACTTACCGGTGGACCTCGGCGACTGCTCGGGCCTGCTCAAGCTGTCCCTCAGCGGCAACCATCTCTCCGGCAACATCCCGCCGGAGATCGGAAGGCTCACATATCTGAACGTTCTAAACCTGCAGAAGAACAGCCTCACCGGCGTCATACCGCCGACGCTCCGGCGATGCAACAAGCTGTACGAGCTGAGGCTGTCAGAGAACTCGCTGGTGGGGCCGATCCCGCCGGAGCTCGGGCAGCTGTCGGAGCTGCAGGTGATACTGGACCTTAGCCGGAACAGGCTGTCCGGCCAGATTCCGACGTCCCTCGGCAACCTCGTGAAGCTGGAGCGGCTGAACCTGTCCTCCAACCAGCTCCACGGGCAGATACCTTCCTCGCTGCTGCAGCTCACGAGCCTGCACCTCCTGAACCTGTCTGACAACCTCCTATCCGGCGCGGTCCCGGCCGCGCTGTCGCGCTTCCCGACCGCGTCCTTCACCGGCAACGACGAGCTCTGCGGCGCGCCGCTGCCGTCGTGCGGGGGGAACGCGATGCGGCTGCCGAGCGCGGAGGTGTCCGGCATTATAGCGGCCATTGCCATCGTCTCGGCTGCGGTGTGCGTGGCGCTGTTGTACATAATGCTCAGGATGTGGAGCAACTGGAGGGAGGTCTCGGTGTCGAGCTCCGACGGCGAGGAGCGCCGCCGGCGCACGTCAAGGGTGGCAAGTGGGGCGCCAGGGCCGGGAAGTACTGGAAGGTTGGGTCGGTCGCGTCGACGGAGAAGTGCAGCTCGGCGTCGGAGACCAGCGTTCTCCATGGGAAGTCGGCGGAGGCGATCACCATGAACTTGAAGAGCTAGTACTGAACATTGAATGATGTGATCGATGCCTTCTCAAATGTTTATGTATTACTTCGATCGATCTCCTCCAGTTCTTCTTCTTGTTTCTTTTGCTTATCCTGTTCATGTTTTCTTGCACTGAAGCTGGAGTGAAGCAGAAAATTAAGCCGGGAAGAGCTAGTAGAACTGTAGAATTGCTTGGTTATGAATTTTTAATGGCTATGGCCTGCTTTGGAGGCCTAAATATGGGAATGTTTATTCATAAGTTGCTTGAAATTTTTTTAAATTTAAGTCACTTGTTGTGACCATTAAATCAATATTCAATCATATAATATCTATTGAATCAATATCCAATCATATGACAATCATATAACACACCAATCTCTGCACAAATTCAATGGTCACAACAAGTGACTTAAATTTAAAAAAATTCAGACAACTTAAAACTAACAAAATCGCCTAAATATTTGGTTTAGGCCGGCACAATAGACACAAGTTTGGGGCTCAGGGTGACAAAATGAAACGATCTGCTAAGACAGAATTGACTACTAAGAAACTAATTAGGATCAAGGACCCCAATTATCAATGTCCTTAAATTTGAAATTCTGATCAAAATGTCAAATCATGCATAACAAAGGTTGTTAGGACCAGGATCGTAGGTAGTTTTTTTTTTCTTCTGTTGTCACATTTGAATTGGTAGGATCACGGTAGAACCGTTGCTACAATATCGTATTCATAAATTTTATAAGCTATGCATCACTATTTTCTAAAATCATAGTTCTAAATATTAACTAGAGTACTTGTGCACATAATTCACGTGCTTGAATACTACTATATATATTAGACAAATTTCTTATTTGCCATCCAAAGTTAACGGTTTCCTAATATGCCACTGAAAAATCTGACAAGTTTTCGTGTGCTAACAGCTGATTGCCCTAACGGAGCTAACGGATGTAGCACGATAGATATGAAAAGTTTTCCAGTGACATCAAAGGAATACTACGATATATATATTGGACAAATTCCTTATTTGTCATCCAAAGTTACCGGTTTTCTAATATACTACGGATAAACTCCATATTCTTTGATACTGAATTTTTTTAAAATAATATTATTTTTAAAGATATTTACAAAAATAAATAGCCGCTTAAAAATTACAAAATGTGCCTCTGTCGCGCTCAATCGGCGACAGGAACTCGCCGATCATGGCCGGGCGCGATTACCTATCGCCGCTCAATCGGCGGCATGAAGTAGGCGATTTCTGTCGCCGATTGAGCTGGCGATAGGTTCTGTCGCCGATTCAGCGGCGGCGGAGAACGACTATAAAATCCCCAAAATCAATCGAATTCATTTTAATTCGAGAAAAAACAAGAGAGGTTGGAGAGGAGAGAAGAAATTGCGGCGAAGCCCTCGCCGGTTCGTGGCGGTGAGAGAGATTGATAGACCATCGGTTTGATCGATCATCTTGTGTTGCGGTAAATTTTTACGAATCGTATGTTACGCCCAAACTTTGTAGGTTAGCAAACGACAATAGCGACATAGAATTGAGTAGGTTAGATACATGTAGTCGAACTCAGAGTACATATTTTGAGTTGATTAGCGACATAGAATTACGACTATAGCGACATAGAATTGAGTAGGTTACATAAATTTAGTCGAACTGCAAGTACATATTTTTAGTTGTGTAGCGACATAGAAATGCGACAATAGCGATATAGAATCGAGTAGGTTACATAAATGTAGCCGAACTGTAGTACATATTTTGAGTTGGACATAGAATTGCGACAATAGCGACATAGAATTGAGTATGGCGCTGGTTGACCGCTGTAGTAACATAATTGATGCACGATACATTTTTGAATTGTGAGAAAAACACGGAGTAGCTGTTTAGGTCTAAAAAACAATGAGAATATTTGTGCGCGGTTATTAGTTGTGTTAGCGCGGTCAATATCTGTTAGTACTGTTATTAGTTGTATTAGTGCGCGGTCAATATCCTGTTAGTGCCGAAAACACCGTTTAACTAGAAAAGTAGCATGACATGTATTAAATTTGTAAAGAAAATTCGTAGTTGCTACATAGGCTATGTAAAGATGCATGGAAAAAATATGAACTTTCTATCTTGCTGCATTTTCAGGTATGGCCGACGCGAGTGAGTACGAGTTGCTTGACCCAGTGATTGACCAGCGCCACCGTAGCGCCTCGATCGCGTGCTCTCCGAGGCCAGCGCCGATAGAGCTTGGGGCGTTTCGGCTACGCACCCCCATCAGGGCATGGAGGCTGCACCGAGACTGGATTCCGAGGTACGTGAAGTTGTGTCCTTCATGCACTCAATGGCGGTCTGATTATTTTGCGTTGACTCCTGTTTGTGCTTAATCGTTTGGACGCAGGTTGAGAGCGGCAGGCCTCCTTCCACTCGCGAGGATGGTGGAGGCGACGGTGGAGGACGATCAGGACCAGCGTGCTGGTCGTACGTCTAGGCGTTTTCCGTACGACCGGGCCCTACTGACGGCGCTGGTTGACCGCTGGAGGCCAGAGACCCACACGTTCCATCTCCCGTGCGGGGAGATGACGCCGACGCTGCAGGATGTGAGCTACCTCACCGGGTTGCCCTGCGCAGGCGCTCCGATGGTGGCGCACGACGTCCCCGCCACGTGGCGCACGGACCTCTTAGCCAGGTTCCGCGATATCCTGCCGCCAGGCAGCGCGTACGTCGAGTTCAACAGCCCGCACGGGCCCACGCTGAAGTGGATCTGCCAGTTCTACGTAAGTGTTTTCCTAACTATTTTTCTCTCGTAACAATTCGTTTGTGAACCCTGCTGACGTTTACGTGTCTTCTTGCGCACTCGAAGCGTATGGTCGCGACGCAGCGCCACATCGCATTACGCAGGCACTTCGAGGCCTACCGCCGTGGTTGTTCGGGTGGGTGATGTTCCGAGCTCCCACGCGACGGCGTGGACAAGCACTACATCCAGACGCGCAGGAGGTGGCGAGTCACCGATGGAGCGGATCCCGCGATGCTGCGTGGGGTCCGGCCGTCTTTGCGCGCGACGTATCGCGCGCTTGCGTGCGACGCGTGCGCGGCCCAACTAGTCCACAACAAAGCACCACCAAGTAGAAAACATGGACAAGGAGAAGGAATGGGAGAAAATCCGCAAGCTTTTGAAGGACTGGGTGTCTCCCCATGAAACCACCGCTCGCTATCATGCCGCTAGTCAGGAGCCTTTCACCCACCAAACCTTTCCGGAACTGGTGGATCTTAGGAAGCTACCTCGTAGTACGCCCAACGATTCTGGGACCAGCCGCGACCCCTCCTATGCCTGCGGAACGCCCTCCGGAAGGACCCCGATAGGGGTGGCACCCCTATCTTTGGTATAGGGACGCCTGTAAGTGTGTGAAATCAACCGATGAGTGGACCATTGGGCAGCGCTATTGGTGCTGCCCAAACTACGCCGTTGACTGCAACAACAGGCATCCGGTAATGAAACCCTATTTCATGGTACAATACTTTTTTATTCCGGAAAACGGGGTAACGAACTCTCTTTACCCACCGCAGTCTCCGCCACCACTATGCTACTTCCGGCAGTGGATCGACGACAAGATCCACCCCTACGATATGTGGTCGTTGCTGAGACGGAAGAGCTGGGCCAGGGAGCACATCGAGACCCGTGAAAGGCGCCTCAAAGAGTTGAAAGCTGAGCAGGCCGAGCAAGGTAGGCGGGACAGGCAGCGCGAGGAGCAGGAGCGTGAGCATGCGAGGCGACGGGAGGCCGAGAGGGAGCGAAAGAGGGCCATCGCGGCGAGAGCCAAGGCGCAAGGCGAGGAGTACAACGCCGAGATGGCCCGTAAGGGTAAATGGCCACGTTCGACTCAGTAGTTCTACCATATTTCTCCACATGTCCCATGTATTTCAATTTCCCTAAAGGCATGTGTGTACCGTGCTCGGTTCGTTGTCCTGCGTGCCATGTAATCCCCTTGTCGGATGAAATGTCGTGTGGTTATCGTTGAGTCATTTCCCAAGAGTTCTCCAACGGAGTTGTGCAGAGATTCCCGAACGCATTTTAGTATCGCCTGCCTTGGTACGCATTTAATCGGTAATCCTCAATCGCCCTCCAAAAATCTTCCAACATTGCACAACAACAAATAGCGATCGGCGACAAGACGGTATCGCCAGATTCAATCGGCGACAGAAGGTATCGCCAGTTCAAGCTGGCGACAGAAGGTATCGCCGACAATCGCGGCGGGGGCGACCTCTACAAAATCCTTTTGCAACGTCGAAATTCCACACAGACTCAGTCTTACTCAACCAAAAATAGGCGGACACACAGAGAGGAGGACGAGAAAAGCTAGCGGCTGTTAGTCGATTGCCCACCTCGGGTAATTTTCTTAATGTAAGCGGATTACATGATTCTTGATGTGCTTTACGTAGTGAAGTCTGCATTTTACATAGTTTTTGGTGGGATATTTAGTTGCACATATGTAGTTCATCGTGTAAATGTTCTTCACACCGCGATCGTCAAATATGTCCGACGTCGTCAATTTCAAAATTTACTACGGCCGAGGACTATTATGGAGGGTCCCAGAGAATTGATTTGAGTTATTTCACCGCGGACGTGCCCTACCAAGACACGAGCAACGTACATTCGCGCCGTGATGCGGTGGTTGTTCCACACGCCCAAGTGGACCGTGATGTCACGATCCGACATTGAGTGCCTCACCCCGGGCAGACATCCCACGTATTGGGAGTTAGTGCAACTAAAGGGAACAAATTCATGGCGGTCGTATATACGCATGGCGAGGAGAGGTGGAAATTGGTCCTTCGGTCCAGCGTTTGCAAAATCCACTCGTGCATCTGCGTCGAACAAGTAGGAGTTCTCGACACCGAGGAAGAAATAGGTGACCCCAGCGCCGCACACAATGGCGTATGGGCAAGAGGTTGCCGATGTCGCCGAAGTTACCTCATTCAGTGAGACAGGCTAGTGGGCTTGCTGACGAGGGGGGGGGGAGCTGGAAGACCTGGTGCAAATGATGGAGCTCGAAGACCAAGACTACAGGGCATTGTCCGAAGATGAAGGTTCCGATGACGACGATGATGCGGACCAGAAGGCGGTTCCATCCGAGTGGAACACATACCAGTTCGAGAACCTCGTCGTCAACGAAGGCTCCCATGTACCATGGGAGTACGACCGAGCGAGGTCGACTAGGAGCTACGTACAAATGCAAGGAGGCGTGCAAGATGCGGTCAAATTACGGGCATTGTCGGTTCGACGC
The DNA here is from genome assembly GCA_036346255.1 of Ampelocalamus luodianensis. Classification (NCBI taxonomy): domain Eukaryota; kingdom Viridiplantae; phylum Streptophyta; class Magnoliopsida; order Poales; family Poaceae; genus Ampelocalamus; species Ampelocalamus luodianensis. The sequence goes on from JAYEVH010000253.1 coordinate 63,276, forward strand.
ACATTCACCGTCGTCAAGTCTACCCCAAGATGCTACGACGTGAAGTGCGGCATTGAGGACGCCTGGCGCGTGCCGCGCGCCGCCCAAGTGGGATACCTCACCGGAAGTGCTCCATAGTGGTCCCTCACATGCGTCGTTGGCCGTCGTGATAGCCCCACCGGAACGCCATCGCTTCATTGCCAATCTCATGTACGGTGAGATCGTGGACAACCTAGATTTGAGCCACGATCCATCATTCGCCATTGAGGCAAGGTTCGAAGACACTATCGGCTATGCCAAGGCTTGGAGGGCAAAACGAAGGCATTGGAATCAAGGTTCGCACGTTCGATGATTCCTACCACAACCTCCTGGGCAACTCCGAGTCATACAAGACAGAATCCGGCACTCATGTCGACATTCAAGACGCCACGCATCCAAGTGGCCTAATAAGAGGGTACTACAATGAGCATTCTTCGCGCTTGGTCCATGCATCAATGCATTAAGACCTGTCGCCCAATCTTGTGTATCGATGGCACATTCTCGATTGGCGGTACAAGGGCGATCATCGACCGCAATAGCGACGGACGAAACAATCAAGTTCTTCCGTGGCATTCGCCGTTGAAAGCGAGAACACTGATAGTGGCCGTGGTTCTGAAGAATGTGAGGATTTACCAGCAGACCGTCCCAACGTATGCCTCATACATGACCAAGACGCGGGCTGCTGCGTGCAATAACACGCCTACAACGAGGAGAGAACGTTCCACTTCCATGGCCGGATCTGAGAGCGTGTGGTGCATGAGGCACTTGGGTGCAAACTTCTATAGCGATTCGCAACAAGGACTTGATGAACATGTTCAGCGCCAGGCAACCGTAACCGCAGCGTAAGTTCGACACACTCGGAAGATTCGGGCGACGGACAAAACCCACGAGAAGGAGGCATCGACAAGGGCCGCCCCAGCGCCGACCAGCCCCCAAGCATTGCCACGGCTACCCACAGACGCTCCTAGTGTCACGAGGAAGACTGGGCACATGTCAAAAGCTTCTCATCTTGGATTGAGCACGAGCCTAAGGAGAAGTGGTGATTCTTGCATGACAGGTGGTGCTCGATCACGGATCATGACAACCAACCTAGTTTGAGGTCTACAATTGGGTCATGCGCGGCGCCAGTGCCTCCTTTGGTTGGTATTGTGGAGGCAATTCTCCGCGGTACCACAAACTACTTTGTTAACAGATCAAAGAATGCGTCGCTTGCCATGGCAATGACAGAGTACTCTACTCCGCCATGATCACCGCATACATGGAGGAGAAGAGCAAGAAGGTGAGATGCGGGCATTCAAGATGAGCACGAGGAGCTTCGCCGAGATAATGTGCGAGGATAAAGGCGTCGCGGGACTAACCGCGAGAGGATCACCCATGAGTGCACGCTACGCCGCGATAGCTGCGTTTGCACTTGTAACAAGCCCTTCTTCTCGCGAGGCCCGCTCCCATGTCATGGCCGCTGCTCGACTTGGGGTGCGCAAAGATCCCGGCCGATTCTCTCACTATTTCACCAAGGAGGCGGTGATGCAAACATGGAGTGGAGAGATGTATGGTTACGCCGTTGTTGGCCATTTCACCGCCATCCATCCCGGGAGCAACTAATCGAGCGCGGACATTGGTAGGCTCAAGGAAAGGTTGGCGGCGGCAGTACGACGATCAGAACGATATGGATGAGGCGGCGGCGGACGTCGCACGAAGAAGTGCTCCATTTGCAGGAGTCCGCCACACCTTCAAGACATGCCCGCGCGAAATACTCGGGGCCAAGGAGACATCGGCATTCCGACGTCACCACGGACCTCATCCGCGTGCCGACTAGAGGCGATCCACATGGGAGACGTTGACGTCGCGACCACGACAAAAATATTATTATCAATGTTGTCAATTATCATTTTAGTTAAGTGTTATGACGTTTTTACGCAAGTTACGTAATATCAGTACGCAATTCCGATCGAATGGCAATATCACTTATCTTCCTTTACGAATCGCTCATACCTCAAACTTCCTCGCTAAATTCTCCAAAATTAATTAGTAGTAGAACAACATACGATGATGATAAAATGTTATTACGAGTCTAACATTTCGCATCGCTTAAAATTTATGAAAATCACAAACGCCTAAGTGAAATAGGGAAAATAAGGGTTGGGAATGACAATATCACTTATCTTCTTTTTTGAATCGCTCATACCTCAAACGCCCTCGCTAAATTCTCCAAAATTAACCGTAGTAGAAAAACATACGATGATGATAAAATGTTATTACAAGTCCAACAGATTTTGTACCGTTTAAAATGTATGAAAATCACAAACCGCTAAGTGAAATAGAGGAAAATCAAAATCGGCTAGGGTTTGGAATGAATCGCGATTCAATCGGCGATAGGTCTGTCGCCGATTCAATGGCGATTCATTCTCAATCGCGCAGGATAGGTCCATGCCGCCGATTGAACCGCGACAGAATGAATCGCCATTCAACTGGCGATGAGCACATTTTTGTAATTTTTTAAACGCTATTTATTTTTGTAAATATCTTTAAAATAATATTATTTAAAAAATTCCTTTGATACTACTGAAAAACTTTTCACATCTGTCAAGCTACATCCCTCAGCTCCGTTAGGGCAATAAAGAGTTAGCACACGAAAACTTGTCAGGTTTTTAAAATACCCATCTTGCCCCTCTTCCTCTCCTTCGCTCCTGTCTCCTCCACAATGGCGCAGCTGCTCCTACCCCTCCTGCTATGACCGCCCCACCCTCCCACCACTAGATGCTGCCGGAACCACCTCCCCACCTCCTTGCCGGATCGAGATGAGAGAGGCTGGAGGTTGTGGGCTTCACTAGCGCCAAGCGTGTCTTGCCGCCAGTGCCCAGCTCCTCTCACCGCCGTCGATGCCCAGCGCCTCCCACCGTCGACGCCCAACACTTCCCTGTCGAATCAAGGCCGCTGCTCATGTCTTCTGCCACTGCGCCGCTCGATTCGACCGTCGGGCTGCTCGATTCGGGGGCGGGAGGTGGGTATTGAGGCGGCGTCGGCGCGGGAGGTGGGGGCCGAGGTGGCGCCGACATGGGTTGTGGGGCGGAGGTGGGGAGTCGCCGTCGAGCACGACGACCTCCCCAACTCCAGTGGCGACGGTGGAAGCCACCCGCCTGGACGCCGACCAGCAAATCAACGATGGTGCGGCTGATCTGCCCGGCTTGGTTGCGGCTGCGGTGGCCGTCCTCAGGAGCCCACGCATTGAGCTCACGCTCGTCGGTGTATGGGGGCCATGGATCGGGCAGTAGCAACCGGAGTAGAGAGAGAGAGAGAGAGAGAGAAAGAGAGAGAGAGGTGGGGAAGCTTGTCACTGGAGATTTTCGGGAGATGGCAGTAGATGGAAGCTTGTCGCTGGAGAATCTCGCCGGAGACGAGAAGAGGTGGGAGAAGGAAGAGGAAGAAGGACGGCCATGGCACGAAGAAATGGGGAGAAGAAGGGCAATAATGTCTTTTCTTGTCTAACTTAACATCCAACCCATGGTCAAGAAACGCCAGTAGCAAGAAAGGGCAGAGAAATATAAACTAGTGGCATACAATCAAGACAAAGTTTTTCGGTGGCATATCCAGTAGCTTTGGATGAAAAATAAGGAATTTGTCCATATATATTTGTATATCTAAAAATAGACTTGTAACCATTATCAATCCTATTGCATATAACTAAAAATATAATTGTATTTGTTATATAACTCTAGTAACTAAACCGGGTAAATCTACTATGTTATAACTTGGAGCCACATAATTTAAAATGTAAATTTTAGTTTCCTCTTATTAAAATTTAAATTTCTATATCCTTGGAGCGAATGTGACGACTTTTTCCTACGTGTCATTATTTTATATCAGCTACATATATTATTTCATGGGCAAAATTGAATATGTGCCACTTCACAACCTTGCAATCGGTAAAATGCCACTCAGTTTAGTGAAATTGGATGTATGCCATAAGTTTACAGTTCCTTTGATATATGCTATTATCCCCTATTTCCCCTATTTCCCATCTTTTTCTCCTCATTTCCTATTTATTCTCAAGCGAAGTTCCCTTTTTACCCTCGTCTGGACCGAACCAACTAGGGATGGCAACGGGACCATTCCCCGTCGAGGAGTGGTGGAACATCTCCATCCCCGAGAGACGGAAAATTCCCATCCCCATCTCCATCCCCGTTCTCGGGTGCTATTCTCCCCCCGTCCCCATCCCCATCGGGTTATCGGGGCCCCACAGAGACCCATACCCGCAAATTGAATCCCGAAAGAAGAGAAAATAAAATTCATAATGTTATAAAATGAGTATGAATATTCACATGCAATACTAAAATGACAATGTTTTTTGATTAATTAGTATCTGGAAAGTAAAGGATGCAAATAAGATTATCTAGCTATCGCCTTATCGGGTTGTGCGGTACTGGACTAGTAGCCTACGTGTCTTATCGGGGACCCATGTGGGTAACGGGGATGAAGAGTAGGGGAACGTCCCCATCCCCGCTTCACACGATGTGGAATTGTATTTGCATATTAGTATCCCTGTAGAGGAAGAAATAGCCCTATCCCTATCCCCTAATGGGTGAATTTTCCGTCGGGGAATGGGGAATGGGCCCATTGCCATCCCTAAAACCAACTGTTGGCTTGCATCAAAACCACGCGAGTAGCAGCTCTTCCCGACGACGGCGCTCCCGGCGGCCCATGGCGGCGATGGCGTGGAGCTCGGAGCAGTGGCAATCCAAGCATCAAGCGGATGTAGAGAACACTGATGAGGGCCTCTTGCACGTACGAGAGCTCAATTGGTTCACCAGAGAAGGAGGAGTGGTGCTTAGGGGCCGGGCGGCGGCCTCGATTTGGAGCTCGGGGGTGGTGGCGGGGAGCTCGAGGGGCGGGACAATCTCATTTGGATCTTGTGGGTGGCCTTGGCGGCGGCGACGAGCTCGTCTTCAGCGACCATGGTCTGGAGTGGTGAAGTTTCCAAGGTCACATGGTCTTTTTGTGTTATGGTTGGGTCTGAAATCTTGATCCGGCCAAGGAGAGAAGGGACAAGGGCATTTTTGGAACTTCACTTAGAATAAATGGAAAAGACGAGAAAAGGAGGGAAATAGGGAATAATGATATGTCAGAAGGATTAAAAAAAACGAGAGTGCATATATCCAATTTCATGAAACTAGGTAACTCCGATTTTTTTTAAAATGATATTATTTTTAAAGATATTTACAAAAATAAATAGTCATTTAAAAAAATTACAAAAATGTATCTGTCGCTGATTGAATCGGCGGCAGAACTTATCGCTGATTCAATCGGCGGCAGGTTCTCGCCCCGCCTGCCGCTTGATTGAGGTATTTATCGCAAGTTGAATCGCGGCAGAATGAATCGCCGATTCAATCGGCGGCGGGACTATCGCCATTTGAAGCGGCGATTCATTCCCAACCCTAGCCGCTTTTTGATTTTCCTATTTCACTTAGGCGCTTTGTGATTTTCATAAATTTTAAACGATGCGAAATCATTAGACTCGTAATAACATTTTATCATCATCGTATGTTGTTCTAGTACGGTTAATTTTCGGAGAATTTAGCGAGGACGTTTGAGGTATGAACGATTCGTAAAAAGGAAGATAAGTGATATTGCCATTCGCTCGGGAATTCATACACTCTGATATTACAGAACTTGCAGAAGAACGTCATAACACTTAACTAAAATGATAATTGACAACATTGATAATAATATTTTTGTCGTGGTCGCGACGTCAACGTCTCCCATGTGGACTGCCTCTAGTCGGGGCACCGGATGAGGTCCCCGTGGTGACGTCCGGAATATCGATGTCTCCTTAGTCCTGAGTATTTCGCGTGGGGTATGTCTTGAAGGTGTGCCGGACTTCGCAAATGGAGCACTTCTTCGCAACGTCCGCCGCCTCGTCCATATCGTTCCTGATGCGTCGTACCTGTCGCCGGCCAACCTTTCCCTTGAGCCTACCAATGTCCGCGGCCCAGATTAGTTGCTCCCAGGATGGATGGCCAGTGAAATGGCCAACAACGGCGTAACCATACATCTCTCCACTCCATGTTTGCATCACCGCCTCCTTGGTGAAATAGTGAGAGAATCGACCAAGATCTTCGCGCCATCGTCGAACAGGCGGCCATGACATGGGAGCAGGGCCTATGCAGAAGAAGGGGCTTGTTACAAGTGGATACGCAACTATCGCGGCGTAGCGTGCACTCATGGGTGATCCTCTCGCGGTTAGTCCCGCGACGCCCTTTATCCTCGCACATTATCTCGGCGAAGCTCCCTCGTGCCCATCTTGAATGCCCGGTGCATCTCACCCTTCTTGCTCTTCTCCTCCATGTATGCGGTGATCATGGCGGAGTAGAGTACTCTTTCATTTACCATGGTGAGCGACGCATTGCTACATCTGTTAACAAAGTAGTTTGTGATACCGCGGAGAATTGCCTCCACAATACCAACCAAAGGGAGGCACCTGGCGCCGCGCATGACCCAGTTGTAGACCTCAACTAGGTTGGTTGTCATGATACCATATCGAGCACCACCCCGTCATGCGCGAATGACCACTTCTCCTTAGGCTCGTGCTCAATCCGACCGAGAAGCATTTGACCTGTGCCCTGTCTTCTGGTGACACTAGGAGCGTCAGGTAGCCGTGGCAATGCTTGGGGCTGGTCGGCGCTTGGGCGGCCCTTCTCGATGCCTCCTTCGTGGGTTTGGGTCCGGTCGTCCGAATCTTCCCAGTGTGTCGAACTTACGCTGCTGGTTTCGGTTGCCTGAGCGCTGAACATGTTCATCAAGTCCTTGTTGCGTAATCGCTATAGAAGTTTGCACCAGTGCCTCATACACCACCGCTCTGTAGACCCGGCCATGGAAGTGGAACGTTCTCTCTCGTTGTATTTGTGTTATTGCACGCAGCAGGCCGCGTGCTTGGCCATGTATGAGGCATACGTTGGGACGGTCCGCATAAATGTAAATCCTCACATTCTTCAGAACCACGGCCCGGCTATCGTGTTCGCGCCAACGCAGCGAATGCCACGGGAAGAACTTGATTGTTTCCGTCCATCGCTATTGCGGTCAGTATCTGGCCCTTGTACCTGCCAGTCAGGAATGTGCCTGGTCTTGGTACGTTGCTCAGGTCTTGGTAGGGGCACGTCCGCGGACTGGAAATAACTCAAATCAATTCTCTCAGGACCCTCCATAATAGTCCCTCGGCCGTAGTAAATTTTGAAATTGACGACGTCGGACATATTTGACGTACTGCAGTGTGAAGAATATTTACACGATGAACTACATATGTGCAACTAAATATCCCACCAAAAAAGTATGTAAAACGGACTTCACTACGTAACAGCACATCAAGAATCATGTAATCCGTTCTGTTAAGAAAATTACTCGAGGGGTGGGCAACTGGACGAACAGCGCTTCGCTAGCTTTTCTCCTCCTCCTCTCTGTTGTGTCCTTCTATTTTTTGTTGAGTAAGACTGAGTCCTGTGTGGAATTTCGACGGTTGCAAGAGGGTTTTGTAGAGGTCAGGGCTTGTCGCCAGTTTAATCGGCGATACCTTCCTGTCGCCAGTTGAACTGGCGATACATAGGTGAACCAGCAACTAGCGGTTCAACTGGTGACAGGGATTAATTTATGCAACTTGTTGCGCCGGCTATTTGTTGTTGTGCATTGTTGGAAGATTTTTTGGAGGACGATTGAGGGATTAATGATTCGTATGTACCAAGGCAGGTGATATTACAATGCGTTCGGGAATCTCGCACAACTCCGTTGGAGAACTTTGGGAAATGACGCAACGATAACCACACGATATTTCATCGGACAAGGGATTACATGGCACGCAGACAACGAACCGAGGACTCGGTACGCATGCCTTTAGGGAAATTGAAATACATGGGACATGTGGAGGAATAGGTAGAACTATCGAGTCGAACGTGGCCATTTACCCTTACGGCCCGGCTCGGCGTTGTACTCCTCGCCTTGCGCCTTGGCTCGCCGCGATGGCCCTCTTTCGCTCCTCTCGGCCTCCGTCATTGTCAAGTCCACCGTGGTCGTCCGATCTGAAACGCTCCAACGACCACGCTGCGAGGAGCGGGCATCCCGAGAGGATGGGCCGCCACGCCAACGCGCACGCGTGTCGCACGAGGCGCGATACGTCGCAAGACAAGACGGTCGGACCCCACGCGTGCTGCGGGATCCGCTCGATCGGTGACTCCGCCACCTCATGCGCGTACCGGATGTAGTGCTTGTCCACGCTGTCACCGTGGGAGCTCAGGAACATCGCCCACCCGAACAACCACAGCAGGTAGGCCTCCAAGTGCCTCGTAACAGCGACGGGCCCTGCGTCCTCAGCCATACGCTCGGGCTGCAAGAAGACACGTAAACGTCAGCAGGGTTCACAAACGAATTGTTACGAGAAAAAATAGTTAGGAAAACACTTACGTAGAACTGGCAGATCCACTTCAGCGTGGGTCCGTGTGGGCTGCTGAACTCCACGTACGCGTTGCCTGGCGGCAGGATATCGCGGAACCTGGCTAGGAGGTCCGTGCGCCACGTGGCGGGGACGTCGTGCGCCACCATCGGAGCGCTGCGCAGGCAACCCGGTCGGGTAGCTCACATCTCGTAGCGCCGGCGTCATCTCCCGCACGGGAGATGGGCGTGTGGGTCTCGGCCTCGGTCGGCCAACGGCGCCGTCGGGAGGGCGGTTGTATGGAAACCGCCAGACGCACGGCCGTGCGGTGGTCCCGGTCGATCCTCGGCGTCGCCTCCACCATCCTCGCTAGTGGAAGGAGGCCTGCCGCTCTCAACCTGCGTCGAAACGATTAAGAACAAACATGAGTCAACGCCACATAAACAGACCGCGATTGAGTGCATCAAGGTCAGAACTTCACGTACCTCGAATCCGGTCTGGTGCGACCTCCATGCCCCGATAGGGTGCGTGGCGAACGCCCCAAGCTCTATCGGCGCCTTGCCCTCGGAGGAGCACGCATCGAGGCGGCTACGGTGACGTGGTCAATCACCGGGTCAAGCAACTCGTCTCGACTCGCGTCGCCATACACAAAATGCGAAGAGAGAAAGTTCATATTTTTTCATGCATCTTTACATAGCCTATGTAGCAATTACGAATTTTCTTTACAAATGTAATACATGTCATGCTACTTTTCTAGTTAAACGGTGTTTTCGGCACTAACAAGATATTGACCACGCACTAACACAACTAATAACAGCGTACTAACAAAATAATAACCGCGCACAAATATTCTCATTGTTTTTTAGACCTACACAGCTACTCCGTGTTTTTCTCACAATTCAAAAATGTATCATGCAATTCTCCTATTTTAAAATAGAAATGTATCTAAAATAGAAATGTATCGTGCATTAATTATGTTACTACAACGGTCAACCAGCGCCATACTCAATTCTATGTCGCTATTGTCGCAATTCTATGTCCAACTCAAAATATGTACTACACAGTTCAACTACATTTATGCAACCTCCTCGATTCTATGTCGCTATTGTCGCATTTCTATGTCGCTACACAACTCAAAATATGTACAACACAGTTCGACTAAATTTATGTGACATACTCAATTCTATGTCGCTATAGTCGCAATTCTATGTCGCTACACAACTCAAAATATATACTACAGAGTTCGACTATATGTATCTAACCTACTCAATTCTATGTCGCTATTGTCGTTTGCTAACCTACAAGGTTTGGGCGTAACATACGATTTGAAAAATTTACCGCAACACAAGATGATCGATCAAAAGCGATGCTCTATCAATCTCTCTCCACCGCGACGAACCGGACGGGCTTCGCGCAATTTCTTCTCTCCTCTCCAACTCTCTCTTGTTTTTTCCGAATTAAAATGAATTCGGATTGATTTTTCGGGATTTTATAGTCTACCTTACGCCGCCATTGAATCGCGATAGGTTCTATCGCGATTCAAGCGGCGACAGAAACGCCCAACTTCTGTCGCTTGATTGAGCTGGCGATAGGTAGCTGGCCCGGCCGCGGAGTGGCGACAGGTTTCCTGTCGCCATTTGAACTGGCGATAGGTTCCTGTCGCCAGTTCAACTGGCGACAGGGACATATTTTTGTAATTTTTTTAAATGATTATTTATTTTTGTAAATATCTTTAAAAATAATAATATTTTTTTAAAAAAAATCGTGAACTTTCCAAGGTCACATGGTCTTTTTGTGTTATAGTTGGGTCTGAAATCTTGATCCGGCCAAGGAGAGAAGGGACAAGGGCATTTTTGGAACTTCACTTAGAATAAATGGAAAAGACGAGAAAAGGTGGGAAATAGGGGATAATGATATGTCAGAAGGATTAAAAAAACAGAGTGCATATATCCAATTTCATGAAACTAGGTACAAGGTTTTGAAGGAGCATATATCCAATTTTTCCTGTTCCAAAAACATCTCAGCCACATTGCATTTCAGTGTAACAAAGAGCTTTTAGCCTTTCTGGGCTTGTTTGGATGAAAGAAATAGTGGAGGAATTGAATCCAAATGTTTCTTTTTTTTTTTTTTTGGCTTTAGGGGCGTTTGCAAAGGTTGGACCATTCCACTCTTTTGGAATTGTCTCAATTCCTGTGCTTACAGGAAAACGAAAAAGGAAGGAGCTCATGGAAAAATTTCCTTCGAAGTTCCAATACGATCTCCCTCTTCCCTTCCCTCTCTCTCTCACATACAATTTTCAAGTTTCCAGTGTTCTTCCGCAATTCATCCAAACACCTTATTCGTGTGTGTCTGAGATGAGATCTCTAAAGACAGAGCAACCAAACCAAACCAAACCAAGGAGGGAGGGCCAGCCGCTGATGCATGCCTTCACACCTAGTCTCGGCCGCCATCGATTGTGCTCGGCATTGCTGGCTTGTCCATGAGTCCATCCATCCCCTGACGAGATGCTGCCGGCCGCTAGGTCATCATGCATGTACTCACTCGTGTCCCCTGCCAGAGATATAAAAAGGTTACCTTGCCATCACCATCACCCCTCTTAACGCCCTGACAGCATGTACAGCCAGTCATTCATGGCCATTTTTATGCCCGCAGTTCTCCCCGGTCAGAGTTGCTGCAAGTGGTGTAGTAATTCCAGTAGTCCTGGGGGTAATGGCCGGTTGTGGTTACTGTAGCCGTGACGTGACTGTCGGTCAGGGCCGGACCTCCGCGGCGCTGGAGAAAATTTGGGGAGGCACTCCGGTTTCCGCCTGTCGCCGGAGCTGTCTGTGGTCAGAAATCAAGGCTCTTGCTATGTGCAGGGATTTTTAGAACGTACAAAAGCTTTGCATATCATTTTAATTAAAATAGAAGAAAAATCCCCAATACAACGTGGAGTGAAGAGAAGCCTCCGTTAATGAAAAGAAAAACAGGAAACAGAACAGAAAAGAAAAACAGCAGTGTGCAGGGTGACGAGAAGTCGCGGAGGTTTTCGAGCTGCGGAGTGCCCACAGGAGCGATGTGCTGTTCGATCATAAATCAACAACGCTGTGGAATGCTTAAGCCGTAAGTTTCCCAAGCTGTCAGCATTCATTTTCAGATCGGACGCTCACCAATGGAGAAAAACACGCACTGTGTTGCAGCAGTAGTAGACGTAGCCAGCAGCACGCCGAGGCATCTAAGTGCATTCATTCCCCTGTCTGCGCCGAATCACTTTTTTTTTTAATGGATTCCTTTCATCGATTGATTTGCTCATTCTGTCAGGAAGCTACAGTTCTTCAGTCCAGCAACCGTGATTTGAGGATTATAAACAACACCAATTATTTGCTCCCTGAATTCCAAGCCTTGAAGAGCGGAGGTGATTTTCTTCGTTACTGCTGCTGTATGTCGTCTTGTTCCAATTATTAGCTTTCCGGCAGTCGTTTTCTGTGTATGCAATGCATTGACTGCACAATTCGACGACAGAATCATTGCCCGAAGAAGTGAGGCTTTCAGGGACTCAGGCGAGGAGGATGAGTGGGCATGCCTCCATCAAATTATCGTTCTTTTTCTTTCTCCTTTTGCAAATAGAGTGCGTTTCAATGTTCCATACCAATAGGCAAACTTGAATGGAAGCGCGAAATGAAATAGATAGCTTTGCGGAAAATAGCATTTGTGTAGGGGAAGCCGGGTGCCGGTTTCCGGCTTACGAATCAGCTCAGCTAGCTACAAATGATGCTGAAATTAAGTTGTAATCTAGTGACACCTGCTCTACTCATACTTTTAGGCTCTGTTCTTTCAAATTCCTTTGGAAATTGAACTATTCCTCTGGTATTCTTGCTGAATTCTTGTGAAGGGAAGTTTCAATTGGTCTCTCCAATAACAAAAAAAAGTATGGCCTGCTTTCTTTTGCCATCTACATATCAATATAATGTGACGTCTCAAAAGCACCTGAAAAATTCGCTCAGTCCACATGGGATCAGGCAGAGGCACCAACCAGGTGCTACTACCCCCAGCATAGCAGTCTAGCACATGAGTTCATGCTCTATCCATCAGTTATTCCATGGCTACTTTTTAATGGAGCTTGCAGGCCAATCAGACATCAGTTCATGGCCACCTCTCCCATTTGATCTCTTCAACTTTTCTCCTGCCTACCTGCAGACACCACCTTTCTGCCCCTGCCTCTTGTCACCTGAATGCATCGAGCCAATGGGTCTCACGTCCCTAGGATCCCACTACGAACACCTGCTACTGTTTGGCTCCTTGTCGCCTCGTAGATATCACTACATCAATCGATCAGTCACATAAATTGGTGAGTTTCTGAGTTTAGCACTATATGAATCGGTTCCATAATTTGGTGAGTTTGTCAAGTTGGCAAAATGAAGGAAGGGAAAACGTGATCCGTGATGCGGGAATTTGGTATTATTTCTGTTGGAATTGTACTATTTCCTCGATGCTCCATTTTTTTTATATTTTCTTTTATAGCCCACAACTATATATTCTCAAGATATTGGCATCACTCTGCTACGTGCAAAAATGATCCACAATATGATCTCAAACTCTGCTCAAAAGTTAATCAGTTATCTAAAACTAAATTACCAGACATGAACAAATTAAACACCAAGAAGACACACAAATTAAATAGCCAGCGAAATTAAATTAAGCTCCTTTCCAATTTATCAAACCAAAGCAACAACTAATTCGATAAACCGTATGTACACGAAAGAAAGCTCATCTGAAGCTAGCACATATGTACCTCTCAACACATGAATAAAAGTACATTAATCAATGCCATAGGCATCGCTTTCTGCAAAAAAAAAGTTGATCTCCATGACCTTCTGCTACTCGAGCGACACAACACGGCGGATCCAACATCGATCACAAGTTGTGCAGCGGGTTCGATCCCGTCGGCGCGAACCTCTTCTCGTCCCCGAAGAAATCGCCGTCGCCGTCGCCGTCGCCGCGGCCATTGGCGCCGCCGAACCGCCGCGGGGTGAAGGCGGTGAGGCGGCTCTGCTCCATCCTCCTCCTCCTCCCGTGCCTCCAGTGCTCCACTTGTGGAGCCGAAACGCCGGTGCTTGCAGCGTTCTTGGAGTCTGACTGCCGCTCCGGTGAAGGTGATGGGTCGACGACGACGACATTGCCCAGAAGCGAGGCTCCTCTCAGCACAAGAGGGATCAGGGACACCAGTACGAGAATCTTGATGCAGTTCATGTTAGTGAATCAGTGATCACCTCTCTCTCTCTCTCTCTCTAGGTGATCAATGTGTTGTGCCCTTTCTCAGAGATGCAGCCGGTAGGTAGTAGCTTCAGGCGAGAGGATATGGAAGTGGTGCGGGAGAAGACACTGAACTAGCATAGCTAAGCTAGTAGTGAGTAGGATATGGCATGCATAAGCATTGGTGTGTGCCTTGGCGTTGTTGGCATCGGCGTGCATGTGACGATGTAATAATCGGCAATGATGATGCAGCGAGGGGGAGAGAGAAGTGACCTGACGTAGGAGTAGGGGTCGATAACGAGCCTGCGTAAGCTTCGTCAAGCAAACGAGCAAAAATGTCAGCTCAGATCGACTCGTTATGAACTTGCGAGCTAGCTCGTTTGACTTGCTTGACTCCGGACCTTAGGAGAACGTCAGGCCGAATGTAGAAGGAGAGAGCGTCAGAGGTCGGACACTATGTGGATAGAAGAGGGTTATGGCTTGTTGGACTGAACTGATAGGCTTAGTTTAAGCCTATTATAGTTGAGCTACTAGGCTTGTCGGGTTGTGCTCTAATATAAACAAGCTTAACGAGTTGCTCGTAAGCTGGTTCGAACTCAGATCGTTAAGATAGCGAGTAGAAACGCTAGCTCGGTTCGGTCCATTTATGACCCGAGTTCGAACTAAGTCCTTGACGTACCGAGCTGGCTCACGAGTTTTGAGCATGTTTTTGCCACCCCACGTGGGAGGAGGAGGCGACCAACAGTCGGGGCGGACGCACGTCCGCGGGATAGTGATCCAACGGATGCCTGCGACCATGGTTCGACTTGTATCCGGTGAGGACGCGATCTCGACGGTCGGACCTCGTTTCCTGACGCCGTCTGCTGGCTCCATGTCCAGCATGTACGCGACAAAACGAAGCAGAGCCATTTTCAGAATCCTCCCCACGATGGGGTTGCCATCTCTATAGATCGTCTCTCTCTAGGATAACCTCTCTAAAACGTATACGAGAATGTTGAGTTGGAGTGTGATATCAATTGGGCTTGAGTATGATATGAATTTATTTCCTACTTTGACTCATAGTTCTATTCCTACAGAGAGTTTTCATGTACCGCTATAAATGTAGATCTCTTTTACGGTACACTCAATTTAATACGATCATCTATTCTTTTTTATTCAATGGTTCAAATTAGTTAGGATTTAGTTATGCTACACTTAGTAGTATGCGTAGTCTAATTTCAAGGGGGTAGATTTTTTATTGTCTATGTGGGGATCACATGATACAAGAGTAATGTTTTCAACCCTAGTTGAAAAAGTCTATAATACTCTCACGAAAAAATTATAAATATGAAGAAAAATCTATTATGTCCTTAACAAATCAATGATCAGATTTGATTTATACTACCACCGTATACTACCGGTAGAATATACTGTAAAATTTCCCTAAATATATCCCTGTACAGGGAAGAACAAATTTTTTATTTTAAACATCCCCTCGTATAGTGATATTGACTTCACGCGTTCGTGATTTTTTTGCTGCTAGCCCATGCTATACCGTTGGAATGCATTTCCAACGATATAGCAGTTTCATGCAGTTTTATGAAGTTTTAGTTGCATAAAAGTTTCAAATTTTGAGTTTAAAGTTTTGACTAGATTTCAATGTGTTTCAGATTTCTAGAAGTTTCCAGAAGATTCTAAGAAAGTTTCAAGCCCAAGTTTCAGATTTTAGATATCAAGTTTCAACAAGTTTCAGACAAAAGAGTTTCAAGAAGTTTCAGCAAGTTTCAAGAAATCTCATGAAAAATATTTTAAAAGTTTCAGGTTTTAGTGGGTTTCGTGTATTTCTAAAAGTTACCGGAAGATTCAAAGAAAGTTTCAAGCCCAAGTTTTAACAAATTTCAGATTTTGGAACTCAAGTTTCAATAAGTTTCAACAAGTTTCAGCAATTTTTAACATGTTTCAAGAAGTTTCAGCAAATTTTGGATTTTGGAACTCAAGTTTCGGACAAAAAGTTTCAAGAAGTTTTAGCAAATTTAAACATGTTTCAAGAAGTTTTAGCAAGTTTCAGACAAAAAAAAAGTTTTAAGTTTCAACATGTTTCGTCAAAAATCAAACAATAGCAAAAAAGTACCGAAGTGCTCACCTGTGGCCACGCGACCGCTCGCCGCCACAGCTCCACGCTTGTCGAGACGTCGTGGTCGTTGGCCTTCCCGCCTACCACCAAACTCGTTGGTCACGAGAATCAAATATGGGCATACCCCGATGGCATCGCTGGCCACAAGCACCAAAGCCGCCTACCTACTCCACGTCCGACGTTCGTAGCCTTGCTCGTGCGAAGCCACGACCGCCTTGCTCCGCTCGGGGCAACCCATGACTGCCATGCTCGTCGCCCAGCAGTCTTAGCTGCACTCACCATCCATCTATCACAACGCTTGGGAAGCTGATGCTTGCCGCCCTGCAGCCGTGGATGCGCTCCGTAGCTGCCGCCGCGAGCCTAACACCACTTGTTGCCACCCGTCGTGCAAGTTCTACAGCAGCATGCCCCGCCCAATTGCTATAGCAGCTAACCTCTCACCATAACTCTCTGAAGCCGTGAGTTGGTCTAAAACTATTAGATCCACTAGTGATGGTGGTGAATCAGTCAACATTGGAGGTGAGATATATTGTGGGGAGAGAGAGAGAGCAGAGCAGAGCGGAGCATAGGTGGGTGAAATCTCCCAGGAAGAGAGAAAGAGAGGTTGATGCGTGTGTGAGAAAAGACTCGGAGGAGAGGCAATGAATTGATTAAAGGTGTATCGGGGAAGGATCTAGTGGATAAGGACAAAGGAAGCAATGATTTGCAGCTTCCAATACTTCAAATCGGATGGTTATTTCATATACCGTTGGTTTAGGAAGAAATACTATAGCGTTTTGTAGTATTTCTCTTTTTCGAAAGGATTTTTCATGTAAAATTCATATCTCTTCTTCCTATTTTTCGATGTATTATTTACAATAGGGAAAATTGCACGTGTATTATTTACAATAGAGAAAATTGCACCTCCCCCTGCCTAACAAGCAGGGTGGCCTAGCGGCAGGGTCACAAAGTCGCCGCATGTTCGCGGGATGAACAATGGGCGGTGAGCGGCGCCGGCGGTGGTGTCTCGGAAGAACAGGTCTAGTAACCGGCCGGTTCCCGACACCGCGTCCATGCCCGGAATTTCGCAAGGTAGGAAAGCTGAATACAGCCCGACAATCGAGGTAGATTTCGGTGGATGGCGGTCGGCGGTCGAGTTGGGTCTTGGGTAGTAGATAGGTCCAGCCCTTGTGTTGGGATGTCGCGGATGGCTGCGAGAGAGATGTGTCCCCTTAATTTTATCTGCGGCTACTACTTGTGATGTTCACCATCTCCGTCTCAGTAAACATCAAGAACAACGACATGGTCCAAACTAGTTCCTCACGCTCGCAGAGCTGCACGAAACAAACATTGTTGATCAGTCTTTTCCAACCATCCGTCTATCTGCTCACCCTGAAATTCAGCCCGCAAGCAACAAAATGCACAGATAAAAGGCCCCTGCAATTTGTCTGCGAGTTACTTGCAGCAGCAGACTAACAGTCTCCATGAACAGCACATTTGATGCGAGGATCGACTTACCAGTAGCCATGTAATGCAATGCGCATACTTACATAGTACTGACCAGTGCATTTCATGAGTGTGTGTGCCGGCCAAATCCAGAGTCCTTGGCAACAGCAGCAGCTACACCCATGAAATGTTCCGTCCGTCAGCATCTGCCAAACTTCCTCTCATGCATGCAGCTCCTGTCATGCAGAGTCTTTGCAGAGCTGCAGTGCCTGCTTGGAGCTGACTCGTGGCTGAATGCATACACGCTGGACAGGGCCCAGAATTGGAAATTGGAAGCTAGTGACATACTATGCCATCCCAGGTTCCAGTCCAGATACTACACGACACAAGCATCACAAGCTCACAGCTTCTCATTACTCCAAGACAGGGCACAAGAACTTGCACTGACGCATTGAGCTGCACCGCATGCTGTTTGCCTCACTGCTCTGAATAATTCTGATGCATCACAAAGATAGGGGATAGGACTGTGCAAAGCAGGTAGATGCTTAAGCTCTGCAGGGTGTAGCTTTTAGTCTTTAGGGGTAAGGAGGGTGCATGGTTCATGACTGCACTTCTCAGTTCTGATGCTTGTGATGCATCAGAATAGTTCTTGCAGGCCAGTAGGCAGAGACAAAGGTAGAGTCTGAAGGACTAGCTTGGTAAGGCTTACTGAACTTTTGTGCAGATACAGATATGATATGCTCCTTAGTTTGAGGGTCTTGAACATCTGGTATCAAACTTTTCCATCATGATGTTGATGAACTGTTGGTTATGGCTAGCAAAAGATTCACATGGATGGGTTTACTGTAACACTCCGGTCCAACACGGAGTCCCGAATGCCACTAAACTTCACTAACTATCAATTTTAACAATAATTAACACTAAATTACAGCAAACATATCAATAATAAAACCCGTTCACGGGTCACAACAACACAAGCATAATGATATGACAATCATGGATAATTAATTCTTAGAAAGCATAGTAAGATATTAAGCAAAGATCAATGCAAAACTAATCCAATCAAGTCTATTAAATGAATAATCAACTCCAACCAATCAACTAAGGCTAAGCAATAATATCAAATCCTAATTATATTTCATCACTCTAATAAAATATCTCATGGCCACGGTTTCATGTAATTGAATGTATGACGTGGTTCCAAGTGTGCTAGTCCTTCCCATACGCAACATCGTCAACGGTCATCTAAAAACAACAATAGAGTAAGGGTGAGTCCACGACTCAGCAAGCACAATAATAAACAATGAGTAAGGATTAATCAACTGTAAACCATATCATCATCAATATCAACTATTCTCTTTTCTTTATTCTTATACTCAATCATCAAATTCTCTTTTCATTCAATGCATCCCTACAATACATGTTCATATGCATTTCTTTTGCGTATACTGGTATAGCGTGAGTAAACACTTGCGACAATGTTCTCTCTCAAACCCGTCTTGCTCAAGGATCGGGGACCTCCTTCACTCCCATGGAGGTGTGTGATCACCATAATCACCTTCTCTTATACAATAATACTTATGAATATACAATTATTCATGGGTTCCTCAATAATACCATTATCCAACATTCTCAAATGCATCAATACGATTAGTTTCATAACCATTCACTTGTTTGCAATTAAATAAGTTAAAATCATGAACAATATAATGATAATAAGTGGTAAAGAATACATCGATCAACCAATAAACACTGTCTACCATGCACTTGCTTCTCTATCCCTATGAAGCTATAAAGTGATGCGGCGGCAAAACGCTAGAGACCACACTCCCTGGACAAACATGGCAATACACAACTCAAAATTACAATATTACAGCACCCACACTTTACAATTACCGTCATCACATGTCTACTCCAAACCGACCCAATTAACCCAAAACTATCGAAAGCACTACCCGTTGTCCCAGTAGTAAAGCGGCTCTAACTTATTCATCCGAACTCCAAATTCAACCATCCAAGACTTTCTAGAATTCTCACGAAAAAACATACAACTTTTAGTTACGATGAACCTCTGATTCTACCATTTTCCGCCCCGTTTCTTTCTCCGAAGACCGTCCGCTTCATAATTTTATATCTTTAATTCTAAAACTTTTAAATATATGAACAATACCAGTTATGAAAACTAAATGAAATTTCCTATATTATTCAATTTATAACTATATTTTAATTTTGCCATCTACTGGATGAAACCAACCCATCTTCACGACATCTATCAGCTACGTCCAAATTTTGGACAACGACATTCTTGGGCCGCAACTTTTCGCTCGCTACTCGATTCTAATGATCCATACCTTCCTGGAAATATAACGAGATTTTCTAACTTTTTTATAATTGGATCGGCCTCTGAATTTGAGCCTAAATACCTCAAATTGCCTACATAAGGTTCTGCACCTAATTTTGACGAACTAGGGAAGATTGAAAACTAACCTCCCCTAATCAAAACGACCTACAAAATTAACAGTGGCTAATCCATAGCAAAACCTAGGGATTAACAGGGTTTACCCTTGATGATTACGACGAATCACGAGAACCCGCGAAAACCTTCTCTTTCCCTTCCATTTTCTTCTTCTTCTCCTTGCTCCTTTCATCCTTGCTGCTCCTCTCCTCCTTGCCGTCCCCTTCTTCGCCTTGACAGCGGCTGGCCAGCAGCAAGGCGAGGCAACGGCGGCTGCAGGCGGCGGTGCGTGGCCTAGGGCAGAAGGGGGAGGCGGCGGCAGGCAAGGGGTGGCAGCTAGGGCAGGGATGCCGCCCCCTCGGTCCTTTTATTAGCGTCGGCCCACCTTGGACCTTGGTGCCGTGGGCCAGAAGCCCATGGCCCATGGCCCAGGTTCTCTCGCTTTTTTGAAAAACCCTACTAATTCTTTTAATTCTCTCTCTAAAGTGCTTCAGGATATTACATTTACTATTAAACCCATGGTTAACATAGGGCTAGGGCTCTACGGTACTTTAATTTGATTAAAGGCAAATAAGTTAATGGCAACATATCATGTGCAATCCATCTATATAGTGTAATCGTGAAATCCGGTTACGGTGGGGGCACCAAAGCAACATGAAAAATTGCACAAAAAAAACTACATGTACTTGTCAATTTACTCTACCTATGTATATTGTTATGAATATTATGTGTATATTCATGACGTCCAGTGGGTAGTGTATATAGGGAGTACAAGGGGATATTACAATGGAATATGACATACACATATAAGGAAATACAAAGGCATATAACAAAATACAAAGGAATCCCTATTCTAACACCCCTCAAACTCATGGTGGATTACACACACTGAGTTTGGAGAGAAAATGCAAATGTTGTACCATAGTCCGTGGCCGTGAAGAAGTCAACAACTGTAACTCTAAGGGCACAAAGCGTAAAGCAAGTACTCCTCCTACACTGTGAGCGAGTGTATAAAGCATCCACACCAATATGCTTGGTGAGCTCAGACTTCACTATGTCACAGACAATACTGATAACATATGTACTGTTAGATAAAAGAGTCATAGATCCCATCATAGGCACTCTAAATCTATAAGTAGCCACCTTAACCAAGTAACCTCTTATGTCACTGCTGTCATAGCTCTCAACTCAACCTCTGCACTCGAACAGGAAGTTGCAGTCGTCTTCTTTGTCTTCCAGGCAATTAGGGAGGAGCCAAAAAAACACAGTAAGTAGAAAGAGAATGACGATTAGAAGGATCACTAGCCCAGGTCGCATTGGAGTATACCTGAAGCTGTAGTGAGTTGGAGCTAGGGAAAAACAAACGACAAGAGATAGTCCCACACAAGTAGTGAAGAACACGAAGAAGATAACTGTAGTGAAGATGGGTAGGACGAGCCATGAACTGACTCAAGATATGAACAACATGAGCAATATCAGGATGAGTACCCGCAAGATATACCAAACTCCCAATAAGATGACGATATCGAGTAGGATCCTCAAGAAGATCACTATCAATAGCACGAAGATGAAGGGATAGCTCCATAGGAGTCTCGGTAGTGCGAGTGTCACTCGGACCAGACTGATGAAGAATCTAGATCCACCATTATGTGTTAATGGAGTTTTGATGATTAATGACAAATCTAATTGTGAGACTAACACTTTTATTGATATACATATTGTGTAGTCTTATTTGGATATAAAGGTGAAAATCAATGAAGGCATGCAAGTGATTAATGACAAATGTACTTGTGAGACTAACACTCTTATTGTTATATCATGTTTAGTCTCAGCTTGGATATAAAAGTAAAAATCCAAACAGGTAAAGTATTCATTAATAACAAATCTATTTATGAGACTAACAATTCTATTGATTATCTATTGCTTAGTCTCGTTTGGATATAAAGATGAAAATACAAGAGGTATGCATTCTACTTCTTATTATATCTTGTTGTATTCCTCGGATCCAAAATATAGGTTAAACTCTACCAAAAAGGTTAACTTGGATATGTGCATATGTTTCCTTTACACATTTGTGTATGCACACATTTAGGGGGAGTTCATTCTATATTTTGTGATTTCATTAGTATTAATCCATATTCTCTTTCCACATATATTAAGGATCTTTACTTTCAAACATATCTTTGAATATATTTAACTTGTGTAGTTAATATATTCATATGAGTATATGAGAACATATGAAACTTGTGTAGTTCATAGATGTTCATATATCATTGAATATATTTAACTTGCGTAGTTAATATATTCATATGAGTATATACAACTTGTGTAGTTTGTATACACTCATATTTGGTATATATAACTTGCATAGTTCATATACACTCATGACCTTGTTGTTTCATTAGTATTGATCTTTGTGATCTACTTTGAAACATAACTCTTGAGTATATATATAACTTATGTAGTTTATATATACTCATACCAATTACATTCAATTATCTGTAATTATGTTGGTTATCATCAATTACCAAAGAGGGAAAGATTTTGGTATCTTGTCCCAACCATTATGAGTTAATGGTATGTTGTGGTAATTAATGATAATCACATTGTGGAACTAACGTTTCTCCTTGAGTTGGATGAATAGGTTATGTTCCAGGTGGTTGAAGACTTTGAATGACATCATGAGTTGATTGTCATCAAGTCGTGATTCTTGAAGAAGAAGAAGTCATCATGTGTTGATGATGTTCAAGAAAAGGATGATCATCATGCGTTGATGATATTAAAGTAAAGAGCTTGAAGTAAAGGATGCATCATGAGTTGATGCGTGTCAAGTTCAAGAAGATGAGATGATCATTGGTTGATCATCGAGTCAAGTGAAGAATGCATCATGTGTTGATGCATATCAAGACTCGGGATGGAAGATGTCATCATGAGTTGATGGACATCAAGTCGAGATCCGAAGTAAATAAATCATCATGTGTTGATGATTGTGAAGTCAAGAACCCGGACTTGAAGTAAGGATGTGTGTCATCAAGTTTCAAGTGGTGTGCAAGGCAAAGGTATGACTAGCTAGGGCTAAGGATGTGTTCCTAGTTTTTTACCGGTCTTGGTGTTTGGTTGTAGACCGGATTGCTAGTATAGGTTGCCGTACTATTAAGAGGGGTCTTGATTAGTAGTTTGAGTTAGTCATGTGTTGATAGCTCATTGTGTTTGCTCTAGCTCAACTTAACATGTTGCCTATATTTGCGAATGCGTTTTGCAAATAGTTGTGGCTCATGGTTAATCCTTGTAGCATGTGACTTTAGTTTGCGAATTTGTTTTGCAAACAATTTAAGTCCATGTACCTTATTCATTGTGGCGTTGATTCTAAAAGTTGGCAAATGTGTTTTGCAACTTGTTGAGAATCTCGCTTTTATCGTTGTTTGCATCGCTTGTCAATTGTGCAAATGTGTTTTGCAAATTGAGTTGAAGCGAAGTGCAATTTGTGGTGTGATTCTAAAAGTTGGCAAATGTGTTTTGCAACTTGTTGAGAATCTCATTTTGAACCCTTGCTTGCATCACATATCAATTGTCAAATGTGTTTTGCAATTGGATTTGTTTTGGATGCAAACTGCTGCTCTCTCGGGAAAAAGCGGTAGTACCGGCATGTACTACGCGGTATGACCGCATGATGCGGTATGACCGGTGGTTCCTTGGCGGAACTACCGCACCTGTTGAGCATGCGTTGCTCTGTGGTGGTGCGGTAGTACCGGAATGTACCACGCGGTATGACCGTGGTGCGGTAGTACCAGCGTTGGTTGACGGTATGCTTTTTCCAGAACCATTGCATTTCGTGTGCTTTGGGTTCTCACGGAGGTGCGGTAATACCGGCGTTGTGTGTCGCGATACTACCGCTGCGGTCGTGCGGATTTTGTATGGCGATACGTTTTTCCAGAGCGTGCATTTGGGTTGAGTTCGAAACCCTAAGATCGGTCGTACCGCTCGTCACTGCGGTATGACCGGGCTATGCGGTTGTACCGCATGTTGGTTGGCGGTCGTACCGCACAGGTGCCCAACGGCTAGTTTTCTGACCGTTGGAGGAGGTGCGGTCATACCGCTCGGTACATGGTGGTAGTACCGATTTCCCTGATTTTTCAGCAGACTTTGTCCCAACGGCTAGTTTTTGTGTGTGGGCTATAAATACCCACCTTGGCCGTGTGAGGGAGTTGTGGCTAAGGTTGCTGGTGCCATATACTTTCTATTGAGCTAAGAGCAAGCCTCTCATACTCTAGTGTGCATGTGTTGCACTTAGTGAGTGATTGAGAGCAAACCCTAAGTGCATGTGTTGCATTAGGTTGTGGATTTTGTATCCATAGAGCTTTGACACTTGATTGGTTCAAGTGAAAGTTGGAGTCTTGTTACTCTTGGTGTTTGCCGACACCTAGACGGCGTGGAGGCGTCGTGCGTCGGTGATCTTCTCAAGTGAAGTTTGTGAGAAGACCCGGGCGTTTGTGAGTGGCTTGGTGCTCGCCATCTCCGGAGTGGAGTAAGAGCAACCCTAGTGGAGCGAGGTGGTTGATACCTCGGAGGAAGGATTAATTGGTGGAGCCGGCCCAATAGGTTTGGGTTTCCCTCAACGTGGATTATGGGAAACCGGCAAGTCTACGACCACCACGGTAAAACATCATTGTGTCCCGTGTGCTTCTTGTGATTAGCTTTCATATGCTTTACTTTGTGCAATTTACATTTATTGTATAATTGCTTATTCATTTGTATGATTGCTATCTTGTATGTGCTTGATTGATCATTTCATTAGTTGATAGCTTACAAGTCGTTGCTAAATTGCTCTATTTATTATTGACTTGTATTGTTGGTGCACCTAGTTGTTTTAGGCGTTAATTGTGCTAAACCGAATTGACATTTAGCTTCCGCATTAGAAATCGGTTTTAGCGCTTAGAAGTTTTAAATTGACTATTCACCCCCTCTAGTCGGCCTCCTCGATCTTACAACTGATCAAGAAGATCTTGAACATACTTCTGCTGGGAGAGGTAGTAGCCCTTAAGCATGGAATATACCTCAATCTCAAGGAAGTACGTAAGAGAACCAAGATCAGTCATCAGAAACTGCTCATTGAGATGCTTCCTCACATACATGATGAATGAGGAATCATCACCAGTGATGAGCATATCATCCACATACAGAATAAGTAGTGTCCTACCCCGAGATGAGACATGGACAAAGAGAGTGGGATCGAGGAATTGACAATGAAACCGACAGCGGTAATCACTGAGGTAAAACACGTAAACCAGACACGAGAGCCTGTTTGAGGCCATAAAGAGCATGACGAAAACGACAGACGTGCTCATTGGGAACAGAATACCCAGGTGATGGCTGCATGTAAACATCCTCATGCAAAACACTATTAAGAAAGATATTTTTAACATCCAGCTGAGAAATAAACCATTGGCAAATAGAAGCAACCGCAACAAGAGTCCGAACAGTGGTCATATGGGCAACAGGTGCAAAAGTCTCATTGTATCATGACCGTACTCCTGCTGAAAGCCACGAGCCACAAGATGAGCCTTGTAGCGCTCGACAGTATCATCAGACCGAGTCTTAATCTTGTACACCCACTTGCACGTGATAGGGCGAGTATGCACAGATGTCGGTACAATATCCCAAGTCTCCGTATGACGAAGTGCATCAAGCACTCTACCATAGCGAGCTGTCATTCAGAATGAGGAGCAGCCTCACGATAAGAACTAGGATTAATGGCGAAGAGAGCATGAAATATCAGAGCAAATCCAATACGATCAGGAGGTCGAAGGGATGTCCGATCACGAAGGGCGTAACGAGGAGCATCATCAGGAGGATCAGATATAGGTATCAGTAAGATACCAGGAGAGAAGGCTAGTGAAGAACGAGGACGCCTGGAGTAGTGAATACCAGAGAAATGAGACGGTGATGCTGCAGGAACAAGAGGCGGTGTTACAGGAGGCAGCACTAGAGGTGAAGGTACAGAAGGAACCACTGGAGACAGACCAAGGGAAGGTTGTGACAGTGGAGAAATAGGTGAAGAGTCAGAAAGAGACAACCATAAAATCATCTCAACAGTGGAAACAAAATAAAGAGTCGAATTTCGATAGAAGAAAGGTCGAGATTAGTCAAAGACAACATTTTGTGAGATCCTAATCCATCAAGTAGAAGGATCATAGCAGCGATAACCCTTATGCTCAGAACTATAACCAAAAAACACACACTCAACTGACTGAGCCGACAGTTTGGTACGCTTACGAGGTTGCAACAGAACAAAACAGGTGTAACAAAAAACATGAAAGTGAGTGTACTAGGGGGTTTGAGAGGAGAGATACTCTATAGGACTGACACCCTTAAAGGCAGTGGAAGGCTGCATATTGATAAGATATGCAGTCGTAGAAACAGCCTCAGCCCAGAACTGTGGTGGAACGTGAGAGGCAAGAAGAAGAGTGCGGGCAGTTTCAATTAGATGACGATGTTTTCATTCAGCAACACCATTCTGAGCATGGGCACCAGGACAAGAATACTAGTAAAGAGTGCTATGCTCAGAAAGAAACAGTCTAAAAGCACCAGAACAGTACTCGCCAGCAGAATCACAACGAAAAGTACATATTGACTAATCAAACTGAGAACGAACCATCGTTGCAAAGCTACAATAGATCACAAGAACCTAACCATGATTAGACATAGGGAAAATGTGAGGACCCGGAATATTTAACTAGTAACACTTAACCTCCAAATGGTTCTAGCATTACTAATTAAACATTCTAAGCCTCGATGGACATATGCTTCCCAGAATTGCAGCATATGCACATCATCACAAAATTACACATCATTTCCATACAACATACATCACTAAGTTCAACAACGACATACATAAAGTAAAATTATTACAAAAGAGTCAACCGGCCAAATAACACAATATACAAGAATGACAGCGGAAGCAAAAGCGCCATAAGATGGCTAAGAACAAAAGTCGACCGGTTAGCCAACATAACCCACAAGGCAACCGACCGGGCCGCCAAGCTAGATGCCTCTAAGGCTACCACAGCACAACTCACAGAAGTGAGGCCCCTCCAGCTCACCTTCTTCCTCTGCAACAAATACATTTAAGTAAGATAACTGAGTACACAAAGGTACTCGCAAGACTAACGTGTGGAATAGCAGACCTATTCATAAACTACATGCAAGCTTCTTTAGGTGGAGGTTGTATGTCTCATTTTGCATAAAGCCAACTTTATTTGCAATAATGTAATACATTTAAAAGCAAGTTTGCAAATCTGTTTTGTTGTCAAAATAACAGCGAAATAAAGATACATACAAGTAACCACCTGGAAGTGACTATCCCAATAGTCACCACAACATAGCACGAATCCCAGATTCGTACCACCCATCAAGTTTTAATTAAAATGTTGTAGTCTAACTCTTGAAAGACCTTACCAAGCGTGTCCATAACTTAGGACGAGGCTATTCGAATAGTTTTAACCCTGCAGGGGTGTACCAATGTACCCACACTTCAGACCGCCTTTAAGCCACAAAGCACACTTCCGAAGGTATGCCGGCACGGCTAAGTCCTACGAGACGCTTTCCAATATTGTGCATTGACTACGAGCCGCTCGTATGGATCGGAATCCATACGCTTACATTGCAAGCCGAAAGACAACCAGCCATCACGGGGGAAGCCTTTCGGACACTACAATGCTCCCAGCACCATCCCTCCTGCGACTCCCTGCGACCCGAAGCCAATACACGCCAAAGTACTAAGTCAAGAGAGGTCCCATACCCTCTAGTGTGGTTAGCACGCTAAAATGCTTGGTTTAGTGTAATAAGATGTTCGGTCCTTGTTGACTCGGGCACCATTCCAGTCACACCTAGAAATCACACCGTCTTACCATTGTGCCCAAGTCCAAATCTTTTTGCTTTTAGTTTTTGGATTTTTGCAAATTGAACATAGCATCAAGCCGAAATATAGATACATAGTAAGCATTTGTGTGATCAAGGTTATCGACAAGTCGATAACCGCCCATTTCCACCGGAAGCTAAGCATGGCTAAGCAATTAATCCGCAAAACTACTAAGTGACAAGAGCTCATCCACGAACTCTAAATCACAGTAATAACTTAGGCTCATGGTAGTAAAGGATAATCATTTGCCTAAGGAAATGCATCTACTAGGTTCACTAATGACAATAGTTTAACACAAACTAGCAATGCATACATAGAATTTGTAATCAACATAAATACTTAAAATACTGGGATTAACATGATCAAACTGCTTGCCTTGCTGGGATTGGTCTTGCTGCAGAGGGGAGTGCTCAGATTCAAAGTTTTCTTCGGAACCTAACGCGAAAAGGCGATAAAAACCGATAAGAACGAAGAACACCAAAAGGAACTCAACAGCAAAGAACATCCAAATCCCATGAAATTTCTACAGCAGCTAGAGGTTGATTTAAGACAATTTTAGAAACAAGAAACACTTCATTTGGACTTAGTATGAGAAAGTTATGCCCTAAACAATTTCTCTCAGCCTGGAAAATCATAATTAAATTAATTACAGTCACTGTTCATGGCGAAAATTTCTAGAATGATCTGGAACCTGAAACTTTTATGGTAGGTAGATATGGTTATCCTAACAACAGCAAAACTGAGTTTGCCCAATTTGGAGTTATAATGAATTAGTTATGATTTTTCTAAGTTTTAAAACTAGTGGGTCATTATTTTCAGTGGCAGGGATCATATGAAGACCTATTCTATAATACAGTACATTCCTAGTGGGTTTTAATAAAACTTAGTTTGCTCAGTTTGGAATAACAGAGAATAAGTTATGCATTTTACAAATTTTCAATGAATTTCTAAACAACCTTTTTCACTAAACAAGATCATGCAGTTAAAGTCATTTTCTACTATATAACAGTGCCTACATTCATTCTCAAATTAAAGTTCATACTCTAACAGAGCTACAACAACTGGAATCATTCAAAAAGAAGCTAAAATGACAAAGTTGTGCACTTTTGAAATTTGAAACATTAAAAGACTTAGAAAATTTGAGCTCTCGGGAGGTCCAAATGAACTGAAAGACAAAGGAGAGGTCGTGGGCCGTTGATCTTGCATCGCAGGCCACGGACCTCGAAGCACAGCGCACAAAAGACCTCCTCCCGCTCTGGGGAGGTCTGGACCGTTGAGATCTGATCCAACGGCCACGACCAGTGCATGCACAGCGTACGCAAAGGAGGTCCTCGCGCCTATCAGAGGTCGTGACCGTCAGATCAAATCTGGCGGTCCCGAGCACTAGGGGAGGTCCTAAGGCTAAACCTACGGAGGGAGGTCTGGACGGCTAAGATCTCACGGAGGAGGTCTTCAACGGTCTAGATCTCCAGAGGGAGGTCTTTGCAGTCACGATCAAGCGAGGAGGTCCCGAGCGGTGGGATTTACACGAGGAGGTCTTGGATGGCCAAGATCTACTCGGGAGGTCCTGTGACGAGGTTTTAACAGAGGAGATCCGGGCGGCTCAGTTAGGCCTAGGAGGTCTGAGCGGTCCGGATCGACGCGGAGGAGGTCACGAGACTAAGGATTTTGCAAAGGAGATCTACGAGATCTAGATCCAGGGAGGTCGTGAACGGCTAGGATCGCACCTAAGAGGTCCTGAGCGGGGTTTTCTTTGTAAAAGACCAGGGGTGGCTTTTTACCAAGAGGACCCGAGGGTGGTCTAGGGTGGTCTTTGCAAAATGACCAAGGGAGGTCTTTTGCAAAGAGGACCTCGGTGGAGGTCCAGGGGTGGTCTTTAACAAAGAGGACCTCAAGGAGGTCTTTTGAAAAGAGGACCCTAAGGCGGAGGGTGATCCTAACGGCTGGGATTTAACCTACGGTGGTCTTAAACGGCCAGGATTTCAGCGGGGAGGTCCTGGCACTAAGAAAATACACGGAAAACCCTCTACGGTATAGATCTACTTGGAGGTGATCTAAGATGGCTGAGATTAAACTAGGGGGAGGTCCAGAGGCTTAAGTTTTTCGGAAAGGAGCCAAAGGCTCGGATCTAACCCGGGGTGGTCTTTGACGGCCAAGAATAACCCGAGGAGGTCCTAGGACTTAGCGGCACGCGCGTTTTGCCAGCAAGACCGCATTAATGAGCAACCTCGAACACATTAATGCTAATCATACGACCAGGATTCTGTCCGGAGTACGACACGGCAAAACACGAGTTTGGTTTTGATACATCGCCGGCGATGGGGACCTCGCGGCGAGAACCAAGGACACGGCGAGTTCTAAATAACGTCAAGAATCTAAGGGCGTGCTCTCGGCGGCGACGACCTGGAACACCGGCGAGCCGGAGAGAGAGGAAGGAGTATAATACGGCAAAACTACGAAAACTAAACAAGCTCTACGACGACTAGAAAACGCAAAGACCAAGCTAAGAAAAGGGCACCGAGGCGAGAGGGGACCAAGGTGGTGGAGGAGCTTGGAGAAGGTCGACAAGTCGGCGGTGAAGTGCTTGGCGAGGAAGAAGAAGATGACCTCGACCAAAGCGGCTCCCAACTGGTTCACCTCTGCGGTGTGAACCAAACTAGGTTAGAGCAACCCTAGGTGATCAAGGCGTGATGAAAAGACAAGAATGTTCTTTGGGACCACTGGAGCTCGAGCTTGGCAGGTGCTCCAAAGGTGACAATGGTGGTAGAAGGGTGGTGTTCTCGGTGCTCAAGCTTGGGGCTCACACTCACAACCGAGGGAGTTCAAGCGACAACCAAGGGTGGGAAGGAAGAGGAAAAGGAGGTCTCGGGCTATACATAGCACGGGAGCTCGACAATGGTGTGGGCAAAAGCCTCATCGTGAACAAAGTCCATGCCCCGCCATGGACTTGCTTGATTGGACAAGGCGGCAGGATGACTTCCTTTTGGGCAAAGCTTCGCGCAATTAATGCATGGCGAGAAAGAGCGTTGGGAAGGACCAAAAGTGACGGCCACGCTCCCAAGCTGCTCGACCACGACACGCGCGCGCGCGTGAAAATCATGATGACCGGACCTCGGGAGGTCGGGAGGAAGAAACGAGAGGCGAGGAGAGGTCTGGGCGATCCGATTTGCATGGGGTGGTCCTGGACGTCCCAGATCACCCGAGGTGGGGAGGTCTTTGCGGGTGAGGAGGTCCAGGGGGAGGTCGGGAGCATCGGATGGATATCCAACGACTAGCACGAGCGCGCACGAGATCGGGCTCGGGTGCAGCGCTGCGGACTTGGCTCGACCGAGTCGATTGGCTGGGTCGAACTCGGGTCTGACTCGAGCCCGAGTCTGACTCAGCCCTAATTTTTTGGGTTTCAAACTGATCTAAAGTTTGGGGATTTATATGAGGTAGCAAACTCAGTCCAAAAATTATGAAATTTTTACAGGAGCTTGCTAGCTGAGTTATTGACCTTGTGCAAATTTTACAGAGGTTTTTGTGCTATACATTTTCCTCCAAAAATTCCACGAGGTGCTGGTCCACAGTTTGACCAGAAATTAATTGGGTTTGACTGACCTCCAAAAATATTCAAACAATTTCTAAAAATTGTGAAATTTTTTCAGAGGGGTCACATACCATCCCAAGAGCTTAGAAAAAATATTTCCCGGAGATGACCACAAGATTTGACAGGAATGTTTTTGAGGACTGAGATGTTGATGAAAAGACTTGTGATTTTTGTATTTCCATAACTTCTTGTACAAGATTTGCTTAGTACACAAAGGAAATACATGATGTAAGGAAAAGTTTTAATTTCTACTCATTTTCTTACATTTGAAACACAAGTCTAAAACTTGGGATGTTACAGAAAAGCCATGTAAAACATGAATAATTATTAATGAAGATCACATAAAATTTATGCTCGTCTTTAGAAAAAAGTCATTGTATGCATGCACATTAACCGGCATCATTTGATGCCTTTTACCTGCCCATATACTAAGAATTAATGACCCTTGGAGATATCCAAACCTTCCCTATGAGAATGAGTTGAATGAAACATCACTCTTTTCAAATAAGAAACAAGTTGAAGATGAACTTATAAAACACAAAATGGAAGATTTACCCATTCAACGATTCCTCCTTTCTGATACTCAAGATCACGAAGCTCCAACATTTTTCGACCTGTGATTAGCTCAATCAACAGGTATCCAAAGCCATGAACATCAGTCTTCTCTGATGATTGGCCAATCAACATGTACTCTGGAGGGATTCGTCCAATTGTCCCGCTCACTGATGTAATAACATGGGAATCCCCATGATCCAAAAGTTTTGCCAATCCAAAATGTGCCACAATTGCTTCTAAATATTCGCCAAGAAGAATATTGGAGGCTTTTATGTCACGATGGATTATTTTGGGATCACATTGCTCATGTAAATAGACCAACCCTCGTGCTACACCAAGAGCTATCCTCTTTCTCCTTGACCAATCTAAGGAAGGTTTGCCATTCACATGTTCTAACAAAGTGGAGGAGAAATCCTTAGCTCAATTTGCTTTGTAAAACAGCAAAAACTTGTCAAAAAGCGTGGTAATACCGATACATTGTCAACATTTGGATTTGGACACCATTCTGCATGACTTCCCGGCCTACAGGAAGCACTTGCCGTGCACATACCTAGGCCTCCCGCTCTCCCTGCATAGGCTGAGAAAGGTACAGTTGCAGCCGCTCTTAGACAAGATCAATGCACGACTTGGAGGATATTAAAATAAAATGCTATCTAGAGCAGGGAGGCTTACAACGCTCAAGGCGGTTCTCACTTCCATACCCATATATCACATGACTTTGGCGGAACCTTCTGGCATGGACACAAAGGCAGATTGATAAGCGCCGCAGGGCTTGATTTTGGAGTAGAACTGAGGAACACACGAGAGGGGGTGGGAAATTTTGGGTCAATTGGAATACGGTTTGTTGACAAAAAAAAGTTCGGCGGCCTGGGAGTCCTTCAGCTAGCAGCTTTTGGCAGAGCACTACGTCTGGCAGAATCACACAGGTGGAGCTCACACCAGAGATACCGGATGATATCATCTAGAAGTGGACAACGACAGGGACATATACGGCTAGATCGGCGTATGAGGCACAATTTTAGGGATCGATCGAGAAACCTTTCGTTCGCCTCGTATGGAACTCTTGGGCGCCGCAAAAATGCAATTTTTTTGCTTGGTTGGCTGTCCAAGAACGGCTTCTGACGTCGAACGTCCTACAAACAAGGCACATGCCAAATGATTATTGGCGTCCTCTATGTACAATTAATCCAAAAACAGCTCCACATCTCTTCCTCAAATGTGCCTTCACAAAAAGGGTATGGCATGTGGTAGCAACATGGGCACAGCGCAATAGCCTAATACCTACGCACTGGGAGGATCATGAAACGATCCTAGATTAGTGGCTTCAAATATCGGAAAGAGAAATGGCCATAAGTAGGAAGGGCCAGAGCTCGCTAGTCATTCTCACAATGTGGCAAATCTGGAAGAAAAGAATATGAGGATTTTCCAACATCAGCGAAACGACACGATTGGGACGGTGGCAATCATCAAAGAAGAAGCTAGAGCCTGGATAACAATCGGGGCGAACAAACTAGGAGCCTACTTACCGGTGGGAGGGGGTCCGACGTCCTGAAGACCGCGAGTGCATCGGTGGCTTAAGGGGATAGCTCCGAGGGAACATTTCGAGGAGTGACTCCTGTCTTTCATCTGCTGTTTTGGTTTTTTTTTTTTTTTTTGTATCTTCTGAATCTGTTCTTTCTGTTTACCTATCTTTAATGCAATAATGGCAATGCTCTTGCCATTTCACAAAAAAAAAAAAACAGCAAAAACTTAATAATATATCGTTATCGATACCTCATATATATATATATATATATATATATATATATATATATATATATATATATATATATATATATTATATGGAAGCCTTTTCCTACTCCCGGGAGTAGTTACTCCCTATTCCGTATCTCACATATCTCACAACGTAAGGAGTATCTTGCGCAACCGAGAGTATATATGTGTAGTATACGAGTATGTAAGACCGTATAGGTGGTATGTACACATTTTCATAGGTGGTATGTGTAATTTTTAGACATACTCCTTTTTATGTGCGAATATAAAGGTATTTACAAAATATGCTAAAAATTATGGACTCTCTTGCAAATTTTTCGTGTGTTTCACATTGGAGTATCTTATAATTAGTATATGAGTATACCTAAAGTGATAATGGAGTATGTCAAGCTCTTTTAGGTGGTATATCAAAGGTGGGAGTAACTACTCCCGGGAGTAGAAAGTATTTTTCCTATATATATTATGTTCATCTAATTGTTTTCACTGGTTGTTAATACCCTGTTAAATTTGCCTAGTTCATATCGCACAAGTACATGGAGTGGAAACTCCAGGAACAAACAAACAGTATAACTGAAAATAATTATGAACTGTGGAGAAAGGGTATATTACAGTGAGACTTTTTAGCAATACAAGAAAATCAACTAAGAAGATAGCCTATGTTATCATTTGATGGCTGTATGCGAAACAAAGCCTAACTCCCATGGTAAGTGCTGACAAGCTTAGGGATATAACTGGGTCTAGAAGCTGAAGTGATAAGGAAATATAGACTACTACACCACAACATTTGCAATGGTAGGCACCACATCTAAGGTTCACCTTTGACCAAGCTAGATAAGCCAAGGTATATTATCAGTGAATGATATATGCTGCTAAGCTTATGTTAAAATCTTCATCAACGATAATGTTTCTGCTGCTTCCTTGATGCAATCCACTGGGCCTTTATGTGACAAAGCTTTAAGTAAATATTGCAAGATATGCCATGAGTTTCTGACAATGTAGAACTAAGGGCCAACATGACTTGAAGACCCTAGACAAGGAAGAAGTAAATAGGGCTGGAGGAACCAAGGTTCATGCGCCAACCCCCACTAAGCTTTGTGGGCCAAATAATTAGACTCCTGAGAGTAGGTTCTTTTTATAACATAGTTACCTTGATAATCAAGTTATAAGAAGAAAATAATGGTAAGCATAAACATGATTATAATGAACAAAACTTCTGCTAGACCAACTGAGATATGGAGAAAGTACATTATAGTTTTATATCGAAATGTCTCACATATTATAGATGTTGAAAAAAAATATTGCATTTTGATAAACTTTTGTACCTGTTATCCTCAAAATATGTCTTAGAAAATATAGGACTAGTGACATACCCCACATGTGTGTTCATATATGAAAGATAAGAGCATGAAGCATGAGGTTAACTTTGTAATTTAGAAGCAACGGTTCCATTTGGCACGTAAGGGTACACAAGGAACCTTTCGTTATCTGTAGCGCATAATCCAGTAAGGCGAATGAGATTTCGATGAACAACCAAGCTTATCACTTCAACTTCTGTGTGGAATTGATCTTCCCCACCAGCAGAAATAAAATCCTTCAATCTTTTAACAGCAACAATTGTGCCATCATGTAATCAACCCTTGTATACTACTCCAAATCCTCCCTGCCTAAATATTATATCATTCTAGGAAAATTGAATTTTTGAAATGCGATGAGCAAAAAAAGAAGCTAAAACATAAGAGAGAAAAAAAAAAAGTCAACCATGACATGAATAGTAATGACACACAGCGCATAGGCACTCGAAATGTCGCTTTGAGTCCGTCAGTCCGCTGTACCATGGGAGTTTTCTAATTAGCATTGAATTGATTATTATACATCTACCTATCTCAAGCCCATTTTCTAGGTAGTGTATCATTTGGTGGCAAAGCCAAATCAATGGTTAGGGAGCAAAAGTTGCAGGGATAAATTTGAAATGCAAATTTCTATGAGTTGGTGTACATGATAGAAGATCACAAAACAAGGTGTAATGTTCCTAAGGACCATAATATATTTTTTCTATAAAGTCAAGCATCTAAACAAGGTAGTTAG
This sequence comes from Ampelocalamus luodianensis, assembly GCA_036346255.1. Lineage (NCBI taxonomy): Eukaryota > Viridiplantae > Streptophyta > Magnoliopsida > Poales > Poaceae > Ampelocalamus > Ampelocalamus luodianensis. Next base: position 98,852 of record JAYEVH010000253.1, read on the forward strand.
AATCAAGAGAATACGTAGAATTGATTTTGTCTTAACAGAATTTGATGGGATTCCTTTCCCAGCCAATCCAATAGGATAGATGGGAGCCATTTGATCAAAGATCCAATGGCTCTAGATCCCTTCCCTCACCTATACTCCTCGCCCCTTCAAAGCACGTAATCAATGCCGTCATCACCCGTCCAACCCATGACCCCTCCTTGTCGCGGATAGTGCCGATACCACCCTTTGGTCTCCCCACTATTCCCTTCCTTGCCTTGGGGTCCGCCATTAGTGCCTTTAGAGAATCTTTAGTGTATTGAACCAATGTCGATTCAAAGTTATGCCACGTAAACATTCTAGGAACTGAGCTTATTTTTCTCTAATGTATTGAACTGATTCCTACTAATGACTGGGACTCACGTTACATTAAAAAACCACAAAATAATAATATCATCTCTCAATCGCACTTTCTTCTATGTAGTTATTTAATGCTCATATGAGTTGTTTAATGTTTTGAATCGACTCCTAAGTAGAGTCCGGTTTCATATATTTTTTGTTGGAATAGACTCCTCCAATGTATTTAATCGATTCAATGCCTTATCTCTCATCATTTGGACTGGCTAAAACACAATATTGAAGATGGTCTTACACCCCCCAATGCTCGCCACCCCTTCCCTTGGTTTCTTGTTCTCCTCTTTTACCCCCGCCGATGACCACCATCCTGACCAGCACCACTGTTGCCGCCTCGTAGGCTCGCGGCCCTCAAAACCTAACTCAACACTTTAATCATCAACAGGATCTAAGGTTTGGTAACGGATGAACCCCTTGGGGGTCTTGGTGTATCTCTCCGCTGCCGTCACTCACGCCCCTAACGGGAAACTGTTTCCTAATATTCTATTTTATAACCTATTAATTGTACACATTTAATGAGAAACTATGGAAGTTTTGAAATCTTGCTAATAGAATATCAAATGAAATAGAAGTCCACATGTTATACAAGGTAGGATGTACATTTTATTCCATCAAATTTTGCATGGTGAACAATATTTCATATTATTACTTTAGTTGGTTGTTTTCTTCAAATAATGAGATATTCTTGTAATAAATTGATAGCAATATTATAAACAAAAGGTAAAGTAAAGTCTTAAAGTTCCTTTGTTATACTCGAAAGTGTTTATGTTTCTCTATAAATTTTTTTTGTAATATTCATATCAGAATGTAGCAAAATGTTTAACTCTCTTTGAAAGTTTGAACAATATTAATGTTAAGTTCCAAGTAATTATTTGTACAACTAAATCAATGAAAACAAAATAGTTTTGACTCTACGATCTGGACTGTGAGCCTACCAGAAATTTTGTTAGAATCACACTTATATTAAAAGTTTGCTAATGAGACCAAGTGCAAACACATCCTCTCACCTTTCTACCCCCTCTATTTTTGGCCGATTTTCAAAATTCGCATTTGCTTTTTGGTGGTTAGACCACTGCACGTGGCTAGTCGACCGTGGCGACCAACTATCCCCGGGCGGTCGAACGCCACCTCGGTCGGTCGACTTCCTAAAGTCGACAACACCGAAGGTTGTCAAAAGCGGTTTCTCCAAGCGCCTCGGCGCTCACGCCAATTATTCAACGCACTGAGATTATGAACATATCCTCGTAACATCTATAAAGCTGAAACTTGAAATCACTTACAGTACACCCCTCGCGGAAAAAACTGGCGCTGTGCCACTCGGGTTGTTAAAAGAGAGATCCTTGTAAATAAGTCAATTCAAGCTCACTATCCCAATGAAACAGACTAAAAGAATAATTCAACAATAATAGAAGATTGTCAGAAGAAAATACAGGAAGAAAAGGCTGTGACTGTGAGCAGTGGCCAGTGAATCAGGTATAACTCCAGATAAGTTTTTTTTTTGATGTCCGGGATTTCCCCCTCCGGAATGCCTTAAAGAAGAAGAGCACCCAATCTCACGAGGCGACCACGGGAGTCAACGCTCAAACCGTGACAGGCTGAGAGCTTAAAGCTCCCCTCATTTTTGCCAGTTGAGCCCCAACTCAGCCCTCAAATAAACCCAACACACTCTACCCCACACACACACACCCCCAACACACGCAGACACACACACACCCGGGTGAGCACCCAGCGCCGAATCGGGGATTCGACCCTGGGCGGGCAGCTCGGAGCCCCGCCGAGCTAACCAAGCGAGCTCGCTCGCTTTCTCATAACTCCAGATAAGTTGTTGCTCAAATTCCTGGAGAAATGAGATAAGCAGAAAGCATCAGGTGTGATTCAATCCACGTCCAGAGTACGTAACACAACAGCAATGACGTCAAATTTAAAGATTCAGGATTCAGGAAGGGTAATCTTACACATAGAAGAGGTCACTCGGATCAGCCAGTGTGCCCGGGATAGTGCCGGTGAACTAATTGTTTGACAGGTCAAGCCTTTGTGGCAGCTGCAGGCCGCCTATGGTGTCAGGAATAGGGCCAGAAATAGCATTATGGCCTAAAATCCTGTGAAATATTCAAACCAAACTCCTCATTTCCTGATATCAATCCATTACAAAGAAACTATAATGCGGATACTAAGTGTGTGTTTTGAACTCGAAAATTTCACAGGAATCTTGCAGGAAGCAGAACAGTTCCTCCAGAGTTCCCTTGAAAGCACCTACGTCCCAAACAGGGCCTAAGAGAGACTCAAACAAGTCTTACAGATTTTGCAGCCGCCGTAGTTTCCCGATTTCCGGTGACAGTGTGCCGGACAGGTTCAGGCGTGACAGATCTCTGCAAACAGTGCATGCATGCAACCATGAGTACAGAACTGCAAACTAGCTAGTCATGGCCTCATGGGCTCATGGCAGCATGGACAATACATACAGTCCGTGAAGAAGGCCTTCGTAGCAGGTGACCATCCTCCAGCGGCAAGGGTCGTTGGAGTTGGCGACCCAGTCGCTGAGAACGTTGTCCGGGTCCTGCAGCGCCGCCCTGATGGCCATCAGAGCATTCACTGCAACCACAAGATCACACCGCATGTACAAGGAACCGAATTTTGCTTACAATCCCCAAAGATAAAAACTTTGTGATCATGTTGACATGAGCATGGATTGCATAACAACCAATCAAGAATCTGTTTTCCTTGTACATGAGCAACTAATCAAGAAATCGACGCAGATTACGTCTTAGACAGAGCAAATTAAGATCAAAGAAACTCCCTCGTGACAAAAAAAAAAAAAAACTACAGAGATGATGAGCAATATTGCATTTACCTTCGTCGGCGTGGGGGTAGAACCTCCGTGGCGGACGACGCCGCGACCACGAGTCCCAGCAGGGCCACGGCCACCACAGCCACCGCCGCCCTGACCACACCCAAGGAAGCTCTCCGCTCGCCCATGGTGACGACGCCGGCGCGCACGGTGGGAGTAGTGGGGATGCAGGTGTCGAGAACCGAAACTCCCAGCGCGACAGGAAAACAACTGCAAATGCAGAGTGCGAGGCGAAATGCAATGCAGAAGGGGAGGAATATGTTAGAGTTAACTTCATTGTTTCTTTCTTTCTCACCATAATTACGTTGATTTGTGACTGCTTTAGAGATGTATGTTGTTAAGTTACAGAAATAACGTGCAGCATGCTTAGGCTAGAAAGTCGGATCTTACTGATCACGACATGGCTTGATTGCCGGACTAATTACTGATTGCAGTTAGTAACTTAAAATCAGGAGTAGAGATAGGAAAGAAATCAACCTATAAGTTTCCTTTTTCAGTATGACGTAAAGAAGAAAACCAACGAAAAGTGGCAGCCAGATTACGCCGTACAAAAGCTCCTCGTGTTCTTCATTCATCAGCATTCATCAAGTGTTTTCGCGTGAGTTAACCAAGTGTTGCAGGGATCTCTGCCAACATTTGGTATCAGAGTCATGCCGAGATTGCGATCTGAATCACCGGCAGCCGTGTCATTGACCCAGCCACTGGCGTCCGAAATGGCTCGGCGTCTAAGGTACCGAGAAGGAGAGCGTATCTCTCGATATCCGATGTTGAGCGACACAACTACAACACTTGGGCGATCATGATGAATACTTGCACGAGGCTCAAGGTGTGTGGGAGGCGGTTGTGTCGGGAACGTCGGCGATAGAAAGGATCAAATGGCTCTTGCAGCCATTTTCCAAGGAGTGCGGATGAGACACTCTCTCTCCTCGGTGACAAGAGAGATGAAGGAAGCCTCGACACGCTCAAAACCCGTCACGTTGGGGTTGATCGTGTCAGGATCTGTGAGCTCAAACCTTGAGAACCGAGTTTGAGAACTTGCGCATGAAGCGATCGAATCGTGGATGACTTCGCGCGAGGCTCACGGGCGTCGTCAATCAGATCCGAGGGCTCGGTAAGAAGTTGGAGTCATACGTTGTTGAGAAGCTTCTTGGCGGTGCGGAAAGTTTCTTCAAATTGTCTCTACTATAGAGCAGTTTGGAGACATGAAGACGATGAGTGTCAAAGAAGCAGTCGGGCGCTTGAAGGCTTATGAAGAACGACTTCGTGTGCTTGGAGTGGGAAACACCAAGGATCAGACGGTCCTCGACCCAGTGAATGGAAGGCAAAGGAGGCGTGCAGTGATGGCGAGAGCTCATCCAAGGGGCAAGGTGGCCGCGGTGGTCGCGGTCGTGGGCGCGGCGATGGTGAGCGTACCAACGGTGAGTTTAAGTTCAACATAAAGAAGGTCCGGTGTTATAATTGTAATAAACATGGGCATTACGCGGCTGATCGCCGATCGAAGAAAATCGAAGAAAGCACATCTCGTTGAGAAGAAAGAAGATGATGAGCCACCCTATTGATGCTTGAAGCACGTGAGATTAATCAAGGCGTGTTGAGCCCCCAGAGAAGGTCTTGCTCAATGAAGAGAAAGTAAAGCAGATCTTGGAAGATGGTGTGAAGCATACTAGCAATATGTGGTACCTTGATACTGGAGCTAGCAACCACATGTCAGGGAGTATTGATGTGTTCACAGAGCTAGACAAAAATGTGACGGGGACAGTGAAGTTTGGGGATGGTTCCGTCGTGGAGATATGTGGCTGAGGCACAATCTTGTTCCAAACCCAAACCAGGGAACACAAGGTACTCAATAATGTGTATTACATTCCTCGATTGTGTAGTAACATTGTGAGCTTGGGGCAACTTGATGAGCATGGATGTAAAACCGTGCTCGAAGATGGTTTATCTGAGATCTATGCGTGAGAGACAACTGCTGGCCAAGGTGCAGAGGTCGCGCAACAGTCTGTACCTGTTGAAGTTATGCATCGCACAACCTATCTGTTTGCTTGGAAGAAGCAAAGATAAGGAATGGCTATGGCATGCACGGTATGGTCACTTAAATTTTTGTGCATTGAGAGACTTGTCAAAGCAAGCAATGGTCGAAGGCATGCAGAAGATTGAGCATATAGAACATTTGTCACGAAGGATGTTTGGCACGAAACAACACGAATTCCATTCCGCTAAATACTTCCTATCGCGGAGAGATTCCTCTGGAGTTATTGCATGGTGATCTTTGTGGCCCTATCTCACCTATGACGCTTGGAGGGAGGAGATATTTTCTCTTGATCGTTGACGACTACAGTCGATACATGTGGGTCATGCTGATCAAGACCAGGGCGAGGCCTTGACGCATTCAAACTAATCAAGGCCAAGGCGGAGCTGAGTCGAGTTGCAAGGTGAAAGCACTACGACCTTGACCGTGGTGATGAATTCACTTCTCACAAATTTCATCAGTGCGTGATGAGCTGGGATGAGACGGTTTCTAACAGCGCCGTACTCGCCCCAGCAGAATGGAGTCGCAGAGTGTCAGAATCAAACAATTGTGGGGATGGCCAGAAGTCTTCTGAAGAACAAGAAAGTACCTGGTGAGTTTTGGGGAGAAGCAGTTAACACTGTTGTATATCTTCTCAACCGAGCACCAACGAAGAGTGTGACAGGTATGACTCTGTATGAATCCTGGTACCAGAAGAAACCGAAGGTGCAACATCTATGTACCTTTGGTTGTGTTGCTCATGTCAAAGTACCTAAACCACATCTTAAGAAGCTTGAAGATCGCAGCGTCCCCATGATCTTTATTGGGTACGAATCAGGCTCCAAAGCTTACCGGTTCTATGAGCCTAACGGTAAGAAGCTGCATGTAAGTCGTGATGCTGTCTTTGATGAAGGGAGGCAATGGGACTGGTTGGAAGATTCACCACAAGCAAGGGGCGGTGACTCATTCACAGTATATTATGAAGATGATGTTGTTGCAGGCCCTTCACAGATTCAAGACACGAGAGAAGATACTGAGTCATTAGGCTCGGTACCAGTGAATGCTTCAGCACGCTCAGCAAGCACTGCTAGCTCGGTGTCCACGGACTCTGAAAATTCTTCGTCACCTGAGAGACCACAGCGTCATAGATCTCTCAAGGATATCTACCAGGCAACTGAAGAAGTGGATTTAAACACCCTTCCTGTTTTCTCTCTGTTGAAGAGCCAACTAGCTATGAAGAAGCAGCAAAAGAGGAGTGCTGGAGACATGCCATGCAGGGAGAGTTAAAATCCAGAAGACAATGCTACACAGGAGTTGCGGATCTTTGGTGGACACAAACCCATCGGGTTGAAATGGGTATATAAGGTGAAGAAAGACTCACTTGGTGCCATTGTTAAGTGCAAAGCTCCTCTAGTAGCGAAGGGATATGTTCAGCGTCAAGGAGTAGATTTTGATGAAGTGTTTGCACCGGTAGCACGGATGGAGACGGTCAGATTACTCATCGGGATGGCAGCACAAGAACGCTGGGAAATTCATCATATGGATGTCAAATCGACATTCTTGAATGGTGAATTAATTGAAGAGGTGTATGTTTCTTAGCCACCTGGGTTTACAGTGAAAGAGAGTGATCAAATGGTGCTGAAATTAAAGAAGGCCTTATATGGACTACGCCAAGCTCCAAGGGCATGGAATGCTAAATTAGATCGAGTCTTCTTTCAATTGGTTTTGAAGCGAAGTCCATCGAACATCTTTGTATACAAGGCGGTGCAAGGCAAGTCATACGCTAGTAGGAGTATCGTCGATGACTTGGTTATCACTTGGATCCAATGACACCGAGCGCACAGTTCAAGGCGGATGCACAAACTGTTGACATGAGTGACTTATGTTTGCTCGGCTATTATTTGGGGATAGAAGTTCATCAGACACCTCAAGGAATCACTCTCTGTCAATCTGCATATGTTGCCAAGATTTTGAAGCAAACAGGCATGCAAGAATGTAATACATGTCTCACTCCAATGGAGGACAGGTTGAAGTTGACCAAGAAAAGCTCCAGCCCACCTGTAGATGCAACTATGTATCGAAGTATTGTCGGGAGCTTACGGTATTTAGTTAACACTAGGCGTATATTGCTTATTTGGTAGGGATTGTCGCGGATACATGGAGAATCCCACCCTTTGAACATCTCATAGGCGTGAAAAGGATCCTCAGGTATGTGAGTGGTTCACTGAACTTTGGTTGTTTTTATAGAAAGAAGACTGAGGAGAAACCAGTGTTGGTTGGGTTCAGCGATAGCGAGGAGAAACCAGTGTTGGTTGGGTTCAGCGATAGCGATCTCGCAGGCGACATCGACGATCGCAAGAGCACTACAGGTGCTATCTTCTATCTGGGCTCAAACCCAATCACATGGCTGTCACAAAAGCAGAAAGTTGTTGCGCTTTCTTCGTGCGAAGTAGAGTATATAGCAGCGACAACAGCAGCATGTCAGGGAGTATGGCTTGCAAGATTGCTGGCAGATCTAAGCATGCAGGAGACAATGAAGGTTAAACTTTTGGTGGACAACAAATCTGCCATATCGTTGTGCAAAAATCCAACGCATGATGATAGAAGCAAACATATTGATACTAGATATCACTTCATCCGTGATTGCGTGGAGAGTGGGAAGATAGAAGTGGAACATGTCAGAATAGAAGAACAGTTAGCTGATATTTTGACTAAGTCTCTCGGCCGTGTCGGCCGTATCAAATTTCTGGAGATGAGACAGAAGCTGGGCATGGTGGAGGTAAAAAAGAAACAACAAACTTAAGGGAGTGATATGTTAGAGTTAACTTCATTGTTTCTTTGTTTCTCACGATAATTATGTTGATTTGTGACTGCTTTAGAGATGTATGTTGTCACGTTACAGGAATAACGTGCAGCATGCTTAGGCTAGAAAGTCGGATCTTGTTGATCACAACATGGCTTGATTAGGAGTGATTCTTGATTGCGATTAGTAGCTTAAAATCAGGAGTAGAGAAAGGAAAGAAATCAACCTGTAAGTTTCCTTTTTCAGTATGACGTAAAGAAGAAAACCAACGAAAAGTGGCAACCAGATTACGCCGCACAAAAGCTCCTCGTGTTCTTCATTCATCAGCATTCATCAAGTGTTTTCGCGTGAGTTGTAACAGCCCCAAATTAGGGATTTCATTTTAAATGTATAAAAATATTAAAATTTAAAAACTTTTGGTTGTATTCCTTGGTCATGCTCATGGTTTCCAAAACCTTGTGCACAATTTTAAAATTTTGAAGATTGTATTAAAGTTTGTGTTGAAATTTCAAATTTTTAAACTTAAAATACATTGTTATTTGAAATCTGGAAAAATGTGTGAATGATAATTCCTGAAAATAATTTATTCAAATACTATATTATTTATTCTGAATTATAATTATTTTTGCCAAATTTTTAGAAGTGATTTTGGCTTCACCAAAATTCAAATCAAATCCCTAATGCAGATTTAAAAATAAATTAATTTTGACAAATTTTAAAATACAAAGTGTTTGAAATTTTTTCCTAAGTCTTAGATGATTCTTAGAATGCTCACAAAATTTTCAGAATTTTGGAATTTTATTTCTATTCCAAACTGCTAGGTCAAATTTAGTTGTTTTCGGTCAAATCTAAATCCAAAATTAAAACCTAACCCGTGTCGCACTGTTCCTCCGGTCTGGACCCGAGTCCGACTGGAACTGCGCCACCGGGCTTAACCAACCCGCCTCACTTGAAGTCTCTCTTCCTCTGTCGTGTTGTGGGCCCTTCTTGAGCTTCTCTTCCACTGGCGCTTCCTCGCGCCCGGCTCTCGGCGTTCTCGCGCGCCGGCGCAAACACACCGACCTCGCGCATGCGCCACGCCTCGCCGGTCACCTCGCCGCCCTACCGCCTCCACCTCGCGGCCTCGCTGCTCATACTAAAGTCGCCGAGCTCACCTACTCGGTTCCTTCTCCTCCTGTCCATTTTATCCACCGAGCTCCACGAGCCGAAAACAACGCCGCGCACCATCTCGTGTCCTCGCTACTCCGGTGATCTCCGATCACCGCCGACCATGTCACGGTGCGCCTCTCGCCTAGAGAAACGGAACCCCTCGGTCAATTTGGAGAAAAAGTCACCGAGGAGGCTGCGCACTGGCCTTCTTCCCCGACCACGGCCGCCACCGCCATTCCTAGTGCCACCTCTTCTCCGGCGTCTTCCTCCCCGATTCCTTCCTCTGTGAGCATCTCGTAGACTCCTTCTTCATTCCCCGATCACTCACCTGCTCTCTCGTTCACTCCAGGTCGCTGCCGTCGAGAACCACCCCGCGCCGCCAATGGCTCTCGTCGCCGGACCACACCGGTCACCCTCCGGCTTCTCGGACCACTCCATCATGCTCCTGGGACCCTAGGTATGCTCATGCTCTCGCTAGTTTTGCTCCGTTTGCACTCGACGTCGTCGCCCCCTTTTCACCCCCTCGGCCGGCCGCCGCTCGCCCTCGCCACGCCGCCACCGTGCCTCTCCGGCCACCCGAGACCACCCTAGCACCTCGAGTCTCCTCGACCCATTTTGGCCATCGCCGTAGCCTCTCGCCACTCCGCCGGCAACCACCTTAGCCCCAAATCGGCCCGAGCGTCCTGTACCGGCCCCTCTGTTCTCTCGGCATCTCCCTCGGGTATTGTGTAGTAGTAGTGGCCCATCTGTAGTTCCTTTGATAGTCGGTGATCCTCATTAGATTGAGATGATTAGGGCTTTGAGCAAAGATGGTAAGGGAATTGATAGTTAGTCAAGATAGTCATGTTTAGAGTCATTGAGGTTTGAGTGTGATTGAATTACGAAAATTCGAGTCTCGGTCTTTCTAAACAAGGATGGCGGTATAATTACGGATTTAGGTTAGTAGTGAATTGTTCAATATTGTAAATGATTATCTTGGTGTGTTATGAATAAAAGACTTACAATGATATTCTTTAGTTAGGTGTATGAGCAGAGTCTAATCAAAGCTGTTAGATAAGTGAGTTTTGAATAAAACTAGCATAGCCCCACTGTGTTAGATTTGATGTTTGATCATATGGCGATATCGACCGTTTCAGATTTGTCAAAAGTGACCAATTATAGTAAATAGAAGTTCCTTGATCCATTTAGTCTTTTAGCAATTCCTAGCTACTAGCATCCTAATCGACAGAACGCTCTTAAATGTAAATTTTAAAGCTAGCAATGGTCTCAATTTGAAGCCTACTAATAGCGGGGTGTTGTCAAGTTCAACTTGATGCAAGTTAATATTTAGTGGATCTTTCAAAATCTTTAGACTTCTTGTTAATAGCTGGAGCCCAGTAGTGAAGAAATTGGCTAGCAGTGCTTAGTAGCCATTTTACAACCAAATGAATAGTAAACTATATTGTGAATAAAAGAATGAGTTAAAGAACTAAATGATCTAGAGAATACCTAGCTAGACCAAGGTTTAATGAAATAAATGTGCGAGAGGAAAACTGAATCGCGTAAGCTAATGCCTTTTCACATTCAGTATTTAAAAGATATAGTTAGCCTTAGCATTTAGTCCTAAAGAGCTAGAACTAAATAAGATGCAAGAATTGGAATGCAGTCTTTGCCAAATATGATGAGATGGAGCCATATCAAGTGCTAAAATAAATTACTTAGAAAGTATGTTTAGCCACTAGTATTTAACCTAGTTAACCTAGAAGGGTAAAAGTTATCATAAGTCAATATTTGAATAATTAGTTAGCTAATCAACAGTAGAATTATGCCTTCATTTCTATTTCATTAACTCATACCCAATTCAAATAAACTCCTAGTCCAATCATTGGTGTCTTTAAATTTATCTAAACTCATAATCTAACTTGTGTGTTTTAATTTTTGGATCTTGTTGGCGTTACGGTGTTTATTATTTTTTCGCTTTGGCGGTTTTATCGATAGATGGCATTGATATCGAGTGATCCTCTGCAGACAAGATGTATATAAGCTAACAAAGCAAAGGCAAGCGATTTGATCATATCGATTCATTCCCATTATTTTCAAGTCTAATATTTTGCTTAACTTGTATGTATGCATGCTTTTGTGTCAAAGTAATTTTGTCGATTAGAGGTAGTTAATCCCATTGCATTGTTGCCACAAATTGTTCACCCCGCTACTACCTTAGGAATATTATTCTCCTTTGGTGAATTAGAGCCGTGAATGATTTAGGGCCTTTTATTTGTCTTTGTGATATGATGCTTAGCAATGCTTAGATCTGGTAGAATTGGACGGTTATCGACTTAGTCGGTAACCTTGATCACCTAAAATTATTATAACTTTACCTTTTCAACCTTTGTGCTATGATATTTGTGAAAACTAAAAATAAAACAAAATGATTTGGACTTGGGCACAATGGTAAGTTGGTGTGCTTTTGGGTGAGTGGAAAGGTGCCGAGTCAATTAAGGACCGAGTTACTTGCGCCACCGTCTTGAGCATTTTGCGTGCTAACCACACTAGAGTATATGGGACCTCTCTTGACCTAGTACTTTGGCGTGTATTGGCTCAAGTCGCAGGAGGTCGCAGGAGGGATGGAGGTGGGAGCATGGTAGTTGTCAGAAAAGCTTTATCTGAGTGGGTAGTTGTCTTTTCGGCTTTACCATGTAGCGTATGGATTTCTATCCATACGAGCGGCTCGTGGTTAATACACAATATTGGAAAACGTCTTGTTAGACTTAGCCGTGCACGCATACCAAAGGAAGTATGCTAACCGTGGGTGGTGGAAAGGCGGTCTAAAGTGTGGGTACATTGGTACACCCTGCGAGGTTAAAACTATTCGAATAGCCTCGTCTAGGTTATGGACACGCTCGGATCGCCCCAAGAACTAGACTACAACATTTAATTAAAACTTGATGGGTTGGTATGAACGGGTGTTCATACTATTGTTGTGATGGCCATTGGGTTGGTCATCTCCAGGATGTCTTTTTGTTACTACTTACTGTATCGCTGTTCTTTCTGCAAATAAAATTTGAATTGTTAAAACTGCCTTCAAACTATTACATTATTGCAAAAGAAAACTGGCTTTTTGCTAAAAATAAGTCCAGAGCCCCCTCCACTTAAATAAAGCTTGCATGTAGTTAAATTATAGTTCTGTTACCCTTACACGTCAGTCTTGCGAGTACAAAAACAATTTTTGTACTCAGATGCTTTGCTTAATGTTTTTGTTGCAGAGAAAGAAGGTGAGCCCCAAGGGCTTCCCTTTTGTGAGATGTGCTGCGGGTTTGACGACTAGCTTGGCGGCCCGGTTGGTTGCCTTGTGGGTAAAGGCACACTAATTGGCCCTTTTATTTATCGCCATCTTATGGCTTTTGCTTCCGCTGTGTAGTTTGTTATTATCTTGTAAGTTCTTTCTGTTGTATTTATTGAAGTTTTATTATTGTAACCTCTCGTGTATGGATTTGATGCATAATTTTGTAACGGGGTGTGTATACTGCATTTCTGGGAAGTATACATATCCTGAGGCTTGGTTTATTTGAATTGTGATGCTAGGGTCAATGGAAGGCTAAGCATTACAAGTCAAATAAATTGGGGTCCTCACAAAGTTGGTATCAGAGCTGTGCTGACCGTAGAAACCCCTAGCTTGGTCGTCATTAGGATATTTTGAGAAACTTATTTTCAAAATGTCAAATGGTTTATGAAAACTTAAGTAAGTTCTCATATTTTACTCCTTACCTATCTTAGCTTGCTCATCTCGCCTTATTCTTGTTGAGTTTTCGAAAAAGTTGTTCCCCTCTCTTCTCTTTTCAAAGTTAGTTGGTTATCGGTTAAATTCGGTTTAAGGAATAATGAGAGTTAAAAATACGAAGTGTTGGTTGTTATTTGGCGAAGATTTGAAGCACTCGGAGTTGAAGCACTCATCTCGGAGCTCGGGTACAAGATCTGGACAGCAAGCACGAGTTTCGGACTGCGAGCACTTAGTTCGTCGTTAGGGATAAAAATGAGATGTTAAATCAACTAAAACTCATGGGGTTAAAAGGGTAAGATGTGATATTAGATAGCTAGTGCCCAATGCACCCTTATATGGTTTTTGCCATGCCTTTTAGATGCGTTAGAACTTGAGTTGTGTTCTAAAATTTTATCATCCTAAACGATTGCTCGTTCATTCAATACGAGTTAGTCGTACCGGGAAGCAAATCGTTTGCTTTGTGGTTTTGCATTGGTCTTATGCTTTTATACAAATATTTGGAGTTCATTTCTTGCTTGTTACGTGTTTGCAACCGGGTTAGGGTGATGTCTATTTCCTAGACGATGCCTTATTGCGATATTAGAATTAAAATTAGGGTTTATTCAGTAGAATATATCTACACCTAATGGTATTACTTAGGATATAGACGCTAGATTTTGTAACCACTTGCTCTCCTTGTTCCAAGTAGTTGCACATCGTCTCTGGACGACATGTCACACAACTATGTCGGAACCTTTGGAGATAGTTAGTACATGTTAGAATTAAATTGCATACCCATTGTCATTCCCTCACCTTATGCCCATTCTTTCCTCAACTTATCTTTCATGTACCGAAATATTTAAGGGGGGTAGAAGATACCTCAAAACACTTGTTAGGCATCTTGATTCTTATACTTTGATCATGCATATAGTTTCTAAATTAACTTAAGCATGTCATGTTACTCAAGTTACATAAAACAAGAAGCATGTAAGCATGCATGTAAGCATTTGCACTCTCATTAACCAAAATTTAAAATCTACCTTAGGACTAATTTGCACACGTGCATCCCCTCGTGCATTCATCCTGTACAATTCCTGTCCCAGCCAAGCAAATAGAACTAGAGAGGTGAGATTAAGCGAGACCACCTTAAACCTTGCTTGCCTTCTCTTTTCTGCACTGAATCCTGGTGTTGATACTAGATTACCATCTAACCAGTCTTTCCGTTCTATCGATCGATGCCCCTTTTCAGTCGACTGAGTGAAGCCGAGTCTTTCGTACTACCAGAAGACGACGTGAAGCATGATGTCAAATTATCTACAAATCAAGAAAGGAAAGGTTAAACAAAGCAATGGAAAGGAAAATATGACAGCAACGTCAGGATACTGCGTCGTGATCTTCTAGCACTATCTCTGAAGGAAATCAAGACAACAGATGGTGCATTTCGTTTAGAGTTGAAAAGAACCACTTAGGAAACACTTATTAAAGGGACATTAGAAATCCTTTAACAAAGCTTCCCACTTAGGACCTAAAACTTCTGAAGAACCTCTCCGGATTCGAAGTTGAGTTCGGCTCGCGTCGAAATCCGAAAAGTGATCCCGTGATCAGACCCACCTAGGTTGCCACCGCCTTTCGTTCGACTTCGAACTCAGGAATCTCGGGGCGAGATTCTTAAGGGGGTAGATTTGTAATGACCCCAAATTAGGATTTCATTTTAAATGTATAAAAATATTAAAATTTAAAAACTTTTGGTTGTATCCCTTGGTCATGCTCATGGTTTCCAAAACCTTGTGCACAATTTTAAAATTTTGAAGATTGTATTAAAGTTTGTGTTGAAATTTCAAATTTTTAAACTTAAAATACATTGTTATTTGAAATCTGGAAAAATGTGTGAATGATAATTCCTGAAAATAATTTATTCAAATACTATATTATTTATTCTGAATTATAATTATTTTTGCCAAATTTTAGAAGTGATTTTGGCTTCACCAAAATTCAAATCAAATCCCTAATGCAGATTTAAAAATAAATTAATTTTGACAAATTTTAAAATACAAAGTGTTTGAAATTATTTTCCTAAGTCTTAGATGATTCTTAGAATGCTCACAAAAATTTTCAGAATTTTGGAATTTTATTCTATTCCAAACGCTAGGTCAAATTTAGTTGTTTTCGGTCAAATCTAAATCCAAAATTAAAACCTAACCCGTGTCATGCTTTTTCCTCGGTGGACCCGAGTCCGACTGGAACTGCGCCACCGGGCTTAACCGAACCCGCTCGCACCGAGTCTCTCTTCCTCTCGCCGGTTGTCAGGCGCTCACGAGCTTCTCTTCCATGCGGCGCTTCCCTCCGCGCCAGCTCTCCGGCGTTCTCTCGCCCGCGCGCCAGCACACCGCAGCCCTCGCCGCATGCGCGCCACGCCAGCTCGCCGGTCACCTCGCCGCCCTACCGCCTCCACCTCGCGGCCTCCGCCTGCTCATACTAAAGTCGCCGAGAGCTCACCTACTCGGTTCCCTTCTCCTCCCTGTCCATTTTATCCACCGAGCTCCACGAGCCGAAAACAACGCCGCGCACCATCTCGTGTCCTCGCTACTCCGGTGATCTCCGATCACCGCCGACCGTGTCACGGTGCGCCTCTCGCCTAGAGAAACGGAACCCCTCGGTCAATTTGGAGAAAAAGTCACCGAGGAGCTGCGCACGGGCCTTCTTCCCCGACCACGGCCGCCACCGCCATTCCTAGTGCCACCTCTTCTCCGGCGTCTTCCTCCCCGATTCCTTCCTCTGTGAGCATCTCGTAGACTCCTTCTTCATTCCCCGATCACTCACCTGCTCTCTCGTTCACTCCAGGTCGCTGCCGTCGAGAACCACCCCGCGCCGCCAATGGCTCTCGTCGCCGGACCACACCGGTCACCCTCCGGCTTCTCGGACCACTCCATCATGCTCCTGGGACCCTAGGTATGCTCATGCTCTCGCTAGTTTTGCTCCGTTTGCACTCGACGTCGTCGCCCCCTTTTCACCCCCTCGGCCGGCCGCCGCTCGCCCTCGCCACGCCGCCACCGTGCCTCTCCGGCCACCCCGAGACCACCCCTAGCACCCTCGAGTCTCCCTCGACCCATTTTGGCCATCGCCGTAGCCTCTCCGCCACTCCACCGCCGGCAACCACCTTAGCCCCAAATCGCCCGAAGTGTCCTCGTGCGCCCCTCTCGTTCTCCTCAAGCATCTCCTCCGGGTATTGTGTAGTAGTAGTGGCCCTTCTGTAGTTCCTTTGATAGCTGTCAGTGATCCTCATTGGATTGTGTTAGACCATGTGGCCAGATCTAGAATATTTTAGTGATGAATAATTGACAATGTTAGTAATCGATGTTATTCGAGCGTGTGTGCGTGTGTGGACTTATGTCGGTCAAGTTGAAAAGAACTTGTGCCGGAAAAGATGTGTTTTGGTCTTTGCATGTGCAGGGTAACTCGGAGGCGATCGTGATCTACGGCGGTGACCGGGAGGTGGCTTGGTGCGGAGTCATGGTCCAGAAGGTCGAGGATGCTGGAGGAGACGGTCGGGCTCGAGTTGGAGCGCGTGGAGATCAAAGATGGATGATGTGTGGTGGAGCTACGGATGTGTAGTCCGGAGGCTACGACACGTGACAATTTTAGGGTGTCTAAAATTGGACTGGGTTAAATTGTGACCAGGTGTTAAGCCCATGTATTGGGCCCTAAGTCTAATGGGCCGTACGTGGGGGGTTAAGTGATTAGGGTTATATATATATGTTGGCTCGGGGCTGCGAAAAAGGGATTGGAGGTTTTTCTTCTCTGGTGTATGCGTCGGCGGCTATAGAGTGGGCGACGCAGAATTGACTAGGGCCATCGGCATGAAGTGCTAGCAGCGGCTACTTGAGGTCAGGTGCTTGTGTTGGTTGATTTTTCCTTTGTACGTGATTAGTGCTGGAAATTGATAGGACATTAAGTGCTATGTACTAGAGGAAAACGTGGTGCATTGAATAATAGCTAAGATTGTTGGTGGCTGGCTTTGGGCTGCCGGTGTTTGTTCCCGTGAGATCCAATTGATTCCTCTTGTGAGATTTTGAGTACGCAAGAATTTTTGGCCGACGCAAGGGCTAGCGGCGTCAGGTCCTCCGATTTGTTTACATGCGGCGAGATTGTGATAGATTTCTTTGGCATAGGAAGAGTGTTGACGCCACTCACGAGTTGAATAAACAATAGATTGGTTTTGTTTTCACTATTACAAGCAATAACCTCGTTCTTTAATTTGCGTGATAACATATATTGCACACACATCAACCGGTGCGTTCGACATGGACCTAGAGTCGCTCAAGACACGTCCGCCTTGCTACGATTACCACGAACATTATTTGCTGGTTGTTGTCTTTTTGTTTTTGTGTTCTTATTTTATTAGCAGGTTGCAAAATCGAAAAGCAATGAATTCGAGAAAAGCTTCATTAGGAATTACAATCATTCACCCCCCCTCTGATTGTCATTAACGTTCCTACAAGTGGTATCAGAGCAAGGTTGCTATGGCGTCAGAGAGGTATGTGAATCGTCCCCCCATGCTAGATGGTACTGATTTTGCTTTTTGGAAGTGTCGTATGCAAGCTTATATTGAGGCTCAAGGTAGTGATGTTTGGAATAAAGTTTGTAGACCATATGTGGTTCCTATTATTGTTACTGATCTAAATAAAACTGATGTTGATTTAAATGCCCAAGCTCGTAACTTGCTATTTCAAGGGATTTCTCGCAAAGAATTTGATCGTGTAGCTCATATTAATTCTGCCCACTTAATATGGAAGACTCTTTGCGATTATCACGAGGGAACTACTAAAATTAAGAAAGTGCGTAAAAATCTTTATCAAAAAGAATATTACGATTTTGCTATGAAGCTTGGTGAATCTATTGATGATCTTTTGCTCGTTTGAGAAAATATTAAGTAATTTCTGCGGTGTTAATGTTATCCCTCTTGATGAAGATAATGCAACTAAAATTTTGAGATCTTTAGGTCCTGAGTGGTTGATGGTTGTTACAACTATCAATCAAACTATCGATCTAGATACTTTAACAATGGATGATCTTTTCTCTAGATTGAAAACCTATGAGATGGAAGCTTTGCCATCTAAGATCGATAAATCTTCATCTTTAGCACTTGTGACTAACCCCGTGTACGCTACTTCGTCGAGTTCTTTTTCTTTGTCTGCTTTGTCTTCTTTTTCAGAGGAACAGTTCGAACAGCTCCCTGAAGAGGATTTAGTGTTGATCTCCTCACGGGCATACAAGGCACTCAACAACATGAGGATGAAGAAGCGAGGTGGCGTCTCTCGTTCGATCACGTGCTATGAGTGTGGCGAGCCAGGTCACATTAAGTCGGAGTGTCCTAAGCTCAAGGGTAAGGTGATCAAAGAAAACAAGAATTACCGTCGTCGGCCATCCAAGAACAACAACACCAAGGGTGGCAATTTCCGTCGTAAGCTGGCTGAAAAGATCATATCGGCTATCGAGCATCTTGATTTGAGTGATGTGGAATATGAGAGTTGCGACGACATCGGCGGCGTTGATGATCCTAAAGATAAGAAGAAAAACAACAACGACTTCACGTATGTGCTTCATGGCAAGAAGCGACAACGACAACGACACGGTGCGGTGATCCCGATGAGGTAAGACCATCATATGATGAGCTTGAAGATGGTTTGATTAAACTTGCTATTGAATTAAAAAAGACAAAAAAGAAACTGAGAGAAAATAATAGTCTTGTTGAAAGCCTAACTTCTGAAATTAATCAACTTAGAGCTTCTATTCCTGATGATGAATCTTGTGAGTCTTGCCAAGTTTTATTTTACGAATTGAGACCTGCTAGGTCAATACATACTAAATTTGATGAGTTAAGACTAGCACATGACTCCTGTGATGAAAAGTTAAAACTTGCATATGATGAAATTGAAAAACTCAAGTCTAGTTCTACTTGTTTAGAGTCAAGTATGTCAAATGCTCAAACTAAAACTTGCTCTAAGTGTGAATTGCTAGAAGCTAGACTCAATACTTCTCAGAAACAATTCAACATTGCTTTATCATGAGATAGCTTCTTGCTCTAACTGTCCTAAACTTACAATAGAGATAGAAGCTTTGACTAGACAACTAAATGATTTTCTTTGAAAAAGAAAAGTTGGCTCATCTAGTGCTTCTAAGAAGATTGTGAATGAATCATTACATGCAATCGTTTGTCCTACTCTAGCTAAAGAAATTGAGTATTTGAAGGACACTTTAGAAAGATTTTCTTTTGGGAAGAAAAATTTGAATATGATTCTAGACAAATCAAAAGTGAGTGTTAAAAATCATAGTCTAGGATTTAATTTTGTTGAGCATACCAAGAATAATCCTCCTACAGATTGTTAAGGTCCTTGAACTGGAAAATTTGAAGCAAAATCGAACTAAAACAAAGCGTGTTTAAATCACTGGTTTTGTGCAAAGCTCTTCTACTAATGGTGTAGGTGCTAGCTCATCATCTCAAAAGAATTCTAAGCGTGTTAAATTTCATTGCACCTATTGTGATAGAGATGGGCACTTGCATGAATATTGCTTTAGGCGTGCTAAGAAAGAGAAAAAGGAAAGATTGAATACCTTAAGACAAAAACGTGCATCTTCTTACAGTTGTTCCTAGAACTAATGCGAAAGCAAGATTTTTAGAGAACTTTTATGATGATTTTAAATCTGTTTCACATGCTGGTTTGGATTATAATTCAAATAATGTTTATCCAGCTTTACCTGCATTTCAAGGGGCAATTAGACAGGCTTCTTTTTGGCATTCTGATCGCTCACGTACACATGTTTCTGGTTCTAGTTTTGCTGCAACCTGTTCATCGTATATCTCAGTACTGGATTCCTAAATCTTATTTCACTAACCCCAGTACTGTGAGACCGATGTTTCCTGTGATGTGATGTAAGAACAGCTGACGAGGCTAGAGAACATGAGCTTGATTTGGTTCCAGTCTTTTAC
The DNA here is from genome assembly GCA_036346255.1 of Ampelocalamus luodianensis. Classification (NCBI taxonomy): domain Eukaryota; kingdom Viridiplantae; phylum Streptophyta; class Magnoliopsida; order Poales; family Poaceae; genus Ampelocalamus; species Ampelocalamus luodianensis. The sequence continues at coordinate 118,774 of JAYEVH010000253.1, forward strand.
GTCATTACTTGATTGGAACACCTGATGGTTCTTCACTTTCTTTGATGGCTTCCAAGAGATTTCACTTTACGAGAGACCATGTGGAAAAGGTGATGTTGCTCTACACCTTGTTAAGTTTGAATTTTAATTTGCTCTTTTGCAAAGAGAGTTGAGTGTGTTGCATCCTATGGGCTTATTGTGAGGGGAGCTTGTGGTTTAACAATTGAAGTTTTGTTTATTATACTTGTCAAACAATTCTTCAAGTCCAAGCCATTGAAATCAAATGAGTTGTAGAGCCTTCTTAATCATATTTATTCATGTCTTTGTGTAGTGTATTCTTATTAGTTATAATTAATTTGCTATATTAGAACTAAAGCATGACATGGTGAAAACTTTGACTAGATTGATTATTGTTATCACTTTGTGATGTCCATCGAAAAGGATGAGCTTGTTTGTGATTCTTATTTTAAATCTTGGATTTGAAGCAAGTATGTCTCTCATTACAATCCTATTATGCTCACTCAATTTGGCATGTTAAAATATATTAAATTTTTTTTGAAAAGATGTATGCTTCAAGCATGCCATACATGTCTATGTATTCAAAAGAAGGAAAAAAAATGCACACAAAAGTGCTCCAACGAAAAGAAGTATGCTTCAAGTATGCCATCAGTGAAAAGAAGTATGCTACAAGCATGCCACCCTTGAAAAGAAGTATGCTGCAAGCATGCCACATGCAAAGAAGAATTGAAAGTGGAGTAATAGGTTGTTACATAAGACTGATAGCTCATCTAGATTTAAAGTTTGCCTCACTGTAAGGCTTTAACTTTTCATGATGATATCTCTTTGTGGTGTTTATAATCTGTTTAGTCATTGTTGAGATGCCTGTCATAAATTTAAATTGCTTAATCATTCTAAAAGACTTGTCTTGACTTTGCTATATGGTATATGATTTTATATGATCCAGATAGCTCTACTCAAAAAGATGGCTTGGTTAATTTACTAAATCGGTGCAAAATGACTTGGATAATCTACAAAGCTTCTTGATTTTACTCTCATTGCTCCTTCTTAGAATGATTCTT
>JAYEVH010000403.1:0-132392 GCA_036346255.1 Ampelocalamus luodianensis
GGACCGCAATGAGCATTTTGCTATTTTCACGTTTGCCGAAATGACTTCCTTCTGTGTTTTCCGGAATGATTCTGCGTTCTAGACCCCCACCGCCGGTGAGGTCATCACCATTGGGTCCGCATCGCTATTGCGAACCCATTTTGGTGTTTTGTGGGTGCCGCCGCGACCGGAGTCGCCGGCGACAAGCCGTGGGTTGCGCTCGGGATTTTGCCGGGCGCAGCTTCCGTTGTCGTCATTTTATTAGGACACAGTTAATACCCAATCATTAGTAGTATTAATGGTGTCTTAATCTGGCCATATGTCTCACTGACATGTGGGCCCGTAAGCCTAAAACCGAGAACCAGAAGTCATCAGGGCTGATTTTGGGTTTATTTATTGCTAATCATTGTTAGCAATAAATGTGTCGGCCTTGACTGTGCTTCGCCAGTGGGCCCTCAGTCCCTAAGTCCATCTCTGTGTAAATCGTTAGGACACATTAATTGCTAATCATCACTAATCATTGGTCATTAGTAATTAATTACCTGTCCTAAAATATTCTTGTGTCTCGCTGCCATGTGGGTCCGAGCCCTGTGCACATGTGTTAAAGCTCGCGTGTGTGACTTATAGTCAGTGACATGCGGCCCCACGTGTCAGCGCTCCACGTTGCACTTCGATCTTGGACCGACGTCCATTTTGCGTCCGCGCCCAGATCGTTATGCGTTCGACCATCAGGTTCCCTCTTCACTGGATCGTCCATCTCACGATCTGCGCTACCGAGATCGTGCGTGCAATCGAACTCTCCGATTAGATATGTGCTCGAGCCGTTCATCTTTAGATCTGCGGTCTTGGATAGTCGAGGCAACCGCCATCGCCCGGTTGCATCCTTTCGTCGGCCGTTGGATCTTGATCCAACGGTGGGCTCTTTAGGATCGCGCGCGCGCGCTGTTTTCCGTGCGTGTGGCTCGTTGGATTTCGCATCAACGGCCCACGAGCGTCCACGTCGCTTATTTCCATTTGAGTTGGATTTCATTTCTGAAAGTATTTATTTATCAACTAAAAATTGTATCAGAGCTTTAGAAATTCATAACTAAATCATTTTAACTCCTTTTTAGATGTTTCCAGCTGTAATAAATTTTTATACCTCTGTAGTTTAATACAAAAATGTAATTGAGCATGTTCCTATCACAGAAAATTATGTAACTCAAATAACTTGATTTCTGCCAATTTTGAATATCCCAAAAATAGAATTAAACTTGTAAAATGCATATCTTTTTCTGTACAACTCCAAAATGTGCAAAATCAATTTTGTTAAATTCCTCTGTTAGTGTACTTTAATATGAAATAGGTTTTGAGCATGTTTATGATTCTAGAAAATGTAATGTGCTAGGCTTACAACTTAGAAAAATCATAAGGAAATCATTATAGCTCCAAATTTAGTAAGCTCAACTTTGCTGTTATTAGGATGTCATAATATACCTGCTATAAAAATTTCGGACCTTAGATCATTCTAGAAATTTTCGCCATGAACAGTACCTATAATTAATTTAGTTGATTTATAGAGGCTGAGAAAGAGTAAATTGACTGTAACTTTTGCATCATTGATCCAAATTGCATGATTCTTGTTCCTAAAATTGTATAAAATCATCCTATAGTTGCTCTATAAATTTCTTGGGATTTGGATGTTCTTTGCTGTTGAGTTTTATTTGGTGTTCTTCGTTCTTATTGGTTTTATCGTATTTTCGCGTTAGGTTCCGAAGAATATATTGAGCCTGAGAATCCTCCTCTGCAGCAAGAACAATCCCAGCAAGGCAAGCAGTTTGATCATGTTAATCCCAGTATTTTAAGTCTTTATGTTGATTACAAATTCTATGTATGTATTGCTACTTTGTGTTAAACTATTGTCGTTAGTTGACCTAGTAGAGGCATTTTCTTAGCAAATGATTATTCTCTACTACCGTGAGCCTAGGTTATTGCTGTGATTAGGGCTCGTGGATGAGCTCTTGTCACTTAGTAGTTGCGAATTAATTGCTTAGCCATGCTTAGCTTCCGGTAGAAATGGGCGGTTATCGACTCATCGATAACCTTGATCACACAAATACTTACTTTGTATCTATATTTCGGCTTGATGCTATGTTCAAATTGCAAAACCAAAACTAAAAGCAAAAAGTATTTGGACTTGGGCACAATGGTAAGATGGTGTGATCACAGGTGTGGTGGAATGGTGCCGAGTCAATTAAGGACCAAACATCTTGTGAGTACACATTATCCAGCAATTTGTGCATGCTAACCACACTAGAGGTATGGGACCTCTCTTGACTTAGTACTTTGGCGTGTATTGGCTTGGTCGAGGAGTCGCAGGAGGGATGGTCTTTGGGAGCATTGTAGTGTCCGAAAGGCTTCCCGTGATGGCTGGTTGTCTTTCGGCTTGCAATGTAAGCGTATGGGTTTCTACCCATACGAGCGGCTCGTAGTCAATGCACAATATTGGAAAGCGTCTCGTAGGACTTAGCCGTGCCGGCATACCGGAAGTGTACTTTGTGGCTTAAAGCGGTGCAGAGTGTGGGTACATTGGTACACCCCTGCAGGGTTAAAACTATTCGAATAGCCTCGTCCTAGGTTATGGACACGCTTGGGTAAGCTTTTCAAGAGTTAGACTACAACTTTTTTTTAATTAAAACTTGATGGGTGGTACGAATCTGGGATTCGTGCTATGTTGTGGTGGCTATTGGGATAGTCACTCCCAGGTGGTTACTTGTATTCATTATTATTTCGCTGTTATATTCAACAACAAAACAGATTTTGCAAACTTGCTTTTAAATGTATTACATTATTGCAAATAAAGTTGGCTTTGTGCAAAATGAGACATACAACCTCCACTTAAATAAGCCTGCATGTAGCATATGAATAGGTCTGCTATTCCACACGTCAGTCTTGCGAGTACCTCGTGTACTCATTGTTCTTGCTTATATATAAATTGTTGCAGAGGAAGAAGGTGAGCTCGAAGGGCCTCACTTTTGTGAGCTGTGTTGTGGTAGCATTCGGGGCGACTAGCTTGGCGGTCGGTCGGTTGCCCTGTGGTTTGTGTTGGCTAACCGGTCGGCTTTTGTTCTTAGCCATCTTATGGTATTTTTGCTTCCGCTGTCATTCTTGTTTATTGGTTATTTGGCCGGTCGGCTCTTTTGTAATAACTTTACTTTATGTATGTCGTTGTTGAACTTAGTGTTAAACGTTGTATGGAAATGATGTATAATTTTGTGATGATGAGCATGTGCTGCAATTCTGGGAGGCACATGTCCATCGAGGCTTTGGATACTTAATTAGTAATGCTAGATCCATATGGAGGTTAAGTATTACTAGTTAAATACCCGGGTCCTCACAGGCCGTATGGATTAAAAAGTTCATTAATGAGCTGGGTGTGGTTTCGAGTGCTTCCAGTCCAATGGATCTCTATTGTGATAATAGTGGAGCCATTGCACAAGCTAAGGAGCCTAGATCGCATCAAAAGTCTAAGCACATACTTCGGCGATATCACATTATTCGTGAGATCGTTGAGAGAGGTGATGTGAAGATATGCAAAGTGCACACTGATTTGAATATTGCTGATCCGTTGACAAAGCCTCTCCCGCAACCTAAGCATGAGGCGCACACAAGAGCTATGGGTATTCGATACCTATATGATTGACTCTAGTGCAAGTAGGAGATTGTTGGTGATATGCCCTAGAGGTAATCCTGGAGATGATTGTCTCACGTCTATGTTTATGAGTTCTTGAATAAATGTTATTCTGTTCCTTGAATAAATCATTAGTTCTGAAGATCAACGAGTATGTGACTTGTTGGTGAAACACTTCGACTTATATGATATCGTTCTAGAAGTATCCCAGGTCGAATGTCACTGATCGGAACACCAGTGAATCTACGACCAGTACATGTATTGATTGATGATCATGTTTCACCGGTCATGAATATAGGGATATCGAATCAATAATGTAAACACATGTTAGAGAACATGGGGTTGGATTGACCCACCTTGAGACACTATAGAGATTGTTATGATTCTATGTGTCATTAGTTGGTCTCAAGCAATGATGATGTATAATCCTTAGACACGAGATCGCATGGTTCCCTACATGTGTAATAGCACTCTTAGGGGTTGTCAAACTGTTGCTAGAATGGGGTAGTTATAAAGGTAGCTTTGGGTATGCTATGAAAATGCGGAGGATATGACTGGTCGGATATGGGATTTGCCCCTCCTAACATAACGGGAGAGATGTCTCTGGGCCCCTCGATGTGATCGGATAAAGAAAGTGCATGGCCATACCACTAGTAGTCGAAGTGTTCGACCACATAAGGTTATCCGACAATTTGATCGAGAAAATATTGAACAGTCCATGGATGACACATTATCTCACCTGGAGTTCAAACCAGATATCATGAGGCAAAGGTAAAATAGTAGAGTAAGTCGCTTAGTTTGATCAGATCCAGACAAGTCGTATGGTGATACGAGCAAGTCGTAGACTGATCGAACGAAATCACAGAGTGGTCGAAACCTGGTCGTAAGGAGTTACGAATTGGTCGTGACCGAGTGCGAACTGGTCGTATAAAGATAGGACCTGGTCGTAAGTGATGAGGACCTAGTCGTAGATCATATTGCATTAAGGTACGTCCGATATAATTTATGTGTATTCGGGAATCGTTATGTCCTGCTAGGGACCGCTACGACTCGTGGTCGGAAAGGGTTTCCGAGTCACAACCGATTACACATAAACCTAACAGGTCACACATTTAATGGGATGGAACAAACCAGTACGAATATTATTCGTTAAATGTGTTCGGATAGGATCCGACATGGGGCACTATATAAGCAGATGCTTGAGGCTAGTTTTCGGGAAAAAAAGAGAGACACATGAGTTGTTTCCACCGAAAGTGTAACATCCCAAGTTTTAGACTTGTGTTTCAAATGTAAGAAAATGAGTAGAAATTAAAACTTTTTCTTACGTCATGTATTTCCTGTGTGTACTAAACAATTATTGTACAAGAGCTATGGAAATACATAGTCACAAGTCTTTCATCCAAATCTTGATCCTTCAAAAACAATCTTGTTAAACCTTTTGATCATCTCCGGGAAATATTTTTCCTAAGTTCTTGGGTTGGTGTGTGACCCCTCTGAAAAATTTCACAATTTTTAGAAATTGTTTGAGTATTTTTGGAGGTCAGTCAAACCCGATTAATTCTGGTCAAACTGTGGGCCAGCACCTTGTGGAAATTTTGGAGGAAAAAGTATAGCACAAAAACCTCTGCAAAATTTACATAAGGTCAATAACTCAGCTAGCAAGCTTCTCTAAAAATTTCATAATTGTTGGAGTGAGTTTGCTATCCCAAATAAATCCCAAACTTGGATCGGTTCAAAACCCAAATTAAGTCGAGTCGACTGGGCTCGAAGTCGGACCGAGTCCGACCCAGTCAAGCGACTCGCTAAGTCGAGTCGCCAGTGCGCCGCACCTTCTCGTAGGCGCGTCTTTGGGCGCTGGATCTCCATCCAAAGGCCCCGACCTCCTCGATCTCGCGCCTCGGTGGTGGTCCAGCCGCTGGATCTCCATCCTGCGTCACGACCTCCCTGGACCTCCCGTGCTCGGACCTCCTCTCGCCGGGTGATCCGGGACGTCCAGACCACCCCGAGTGCATCGTGGACGTCCGGGACCTCCTCGGCCCTGTTCTTCTTCCTCCCGACCTCCCTGAGGTCTGGTCGTCATGGGTTTTCCCGCACCTGCAGATGTGTCAGGACCAGAGAAGTTGGGAGCAGCGATAGGTCACCTTTTGTCCTTCCCAACGGCTCCTGTCTGCCAGGCTTTAATTGCGATCAGACTTTGCCCGAAAGTCTCCCCTTCCTGTCTTGTTTTGTCACTGTAGCCAGGGCAGACCTTGATCATTTCATTCCTCGGGACTCCGCTGTGGTTCACTTGCCATCTCAGGCTTATAGGTCACCGAGCCCCTCCTTACTCTTTTGGGCACCATCTTCCTCAACCTTTCAGACCACCATTGTCGGGCTTGGGAGCTCCTTGAAGCCATCCGAGCTCCAGTGGTCCCATCGAAGTTCTTGGCTTGTCAACTTGTCATCTTGATCACCTCAAGCTTTCTCTAACCTACTGTGGTTAACCATCGCAGGGGTGGTCAAGTTGGGAGATTGCTTTTCGTGGTCGGGATCGCCTTCTTCCTCTGCGCCGGCAAGTACTTCATCGCCGGTGTAATATCCCGGAAGTGTGAGGATCAACTATCGGATTAAAATAATTTGTCAGTGCGACTAAATTTGTTCGGGGAATCTTTTTCACCAATTATTGTAAAGAGTGGGGTTTTATTGGTTTTCACGGCAACTGGCCAGGCCGTGGGCCAGTGGGTGGCCGAACCTTCCCATGGGAGGCATCATGGGCCTAAAGCCCATGCGCCCACACCCCTAACCCTAGCCGGCCACCCCCTTCCCCTTCCTCCCCTCTTGGCCGCCACTTCTCCTCCCCCTCCTCCCTTGGCCGCACCTCCCTGCCATCCCCAAGGTGATCCCCTCCTCCTGTGGTGGCAGGCCTCCTCCCTCCATTGGTGGCATCATCCTCTCCTCCCTCCATTGGTGTGACCGGCCAAGTCAAAGGAGAGCCGGAGACCGTCGACCATTGGTGTTTCGTGCAAGGATTGGTGTCGTACGTCTCCTAGGGTATAATTTTGTATCCCTCCTGCTAGATTCAATTCGTTTGTGGTAGAGGTGGGGTTTTGTTTTAATCGTTAGTGCTGTTTCCAGTGGCAGATTTGTTGTTGTCTGTTGTACATTGAATTTCGTTTAGATAAAAGCCTAATTAGGCCTGGTGATCTCCTAGAGAGTTGTAGATTATTTCATTAGGTTTCAATAGCCACAAGGTGCACCTGAATCCGAGTTGTGGTTTGAAAGTTACGGCCATTTTAGTATCTCTGTCCAATTCATCGATTAATTACTAGCAGTCACCTTGCGTACCAATTTGAGTATGGTTAATGTCCTAATCAGGGCTTCCTCCCAACTAGGTTAATGTAGATAATTTCATATCCTTTTCATATTGTTAAAGAACGCTCAATTCGGAGTTTTAGATTAAAAGTTATGGATGTTTTAATCTTGTTGTCTGAACTGTTCGGACAGATTCTGTACTGCTATTTCAATTACCTGTTAGTATAATAATTTGGCTGAATTGGGTTACCTCATCAACTAGAGTGTTGTAGGTTTGATCGTTAAGTTTATGTAGGAGCTGGGCTCACCTCGTTTCGGGTCCCAGGACATTAGTTATGCGTGTTTTCGCACTGCTGTCCAGAACTAGTTCATTGTTGATGTAATCTGTTTTAGATTAGAACAAGTTAGATATTGTGGGTCGTCGGAAGGCGTTGTAGAACGTTATTGAAAACGCTCACACGTTGTTCTTATTTCAAGTATACTTTGTGTAGGCGGAGAGGCTTGGGTTTAGGAGCACCGCCAGTTGACTCCTAACGCGTCGCATCGCGAAGGCAAGTACATTGACTTTTGTGTGATTTGTAAATACTAGATGCTTGATGATTATTATTGTGTTTTTTTTATATGAGAGAAGCTTCAATATTCATGTTCCGTCCACGGGAGTGGAGATTAAAGAATACAAGAGGTCCCAATGATTATGTTCCTTGTGTATGTTCTTTCATATGTGTGCAGATGATGTTAGTCATAATACTTACGTTCATTAATGCATCCATGTTCATGTTCCGTCCACGGGAGTGGAATTCCACGGAGTGGAGTCTAAAGTCCCATCAATTCGATCCGGGCATGTGAAGTCCCACCATTCCAATGTGGGCAATTTTGGACACCCGATGAAACGTTCTTCATACGGTATTTTGGATCCCCGTATTTCGATAAATACGGGCTTATGAACACCGACGGTGTGTCACTAGCTATACTGGTATATAAGCATGTGTGCAGTCCATCCTTGATTACATTCATTCTTTTCATGTATTTCTTAAGTGCTCATTCGATGAAATGTTCGCATTCTTAAATGGTGATGTCTGTTTGTCTATGTGTTCTGTTTATTTCATCAGATTTTCCGAGTCGTGGACTCACTCTTGCATTGTTTGTTTATTTTAGGTAACCCCGATGTTGGCTCACTTGGGAGGAGTAGACACGCACTACTTGTTTACATCATCAAATTCATGTTCAAGATTTAATTTTAGTTCTATCTTTCATTCGTTAATGATGAACTGTAATAATTAAATTATAGTTGGTGAAGGAAGGATACCTTCTCCACAATGATGTTGATTTATTATCGCTTGTGAACCTTCTTTATTGATGATCGGTATTAAATAACTTAGAAGGTGAAGGAAGGATACCTTTACCATGTCTGTTTATTTTAATCTTTGTCATTAGTTGATTTACTTATTTCTTATTCTTCCGCTATGTGTAGATTGTTAGAGTAAATAGGTGGCATCTTGGCTTAGAATAGCGTGGTGTTCTGATTGTATCGAGCGGGCTTTAGGTCCGTGGTAATTAAGTTATTAAAATGACACCACCTGTATGAGGTGGGGTTTGGGTAATCCATCGTATTCGTATTTATAGTGGTGTGTTTCATCATGTTGAACTGTTCTTGAATTGCTTATGTACTATCATTCTTGTTGTTAATCTGTGATATGCTATGATATTCAATATTTATGAGCTAATAATATGATTGTCATGAGATGATCATGTATATTCATAATTGAGTATTTTGATGAAGCGTGTTGTTAACGGATGATAAGAAGTGGAGGTCGTGGTTGTTACTCTGGGATTCACCAGGTTACACCACTGCTCGCTGTATCTGGTTAGAGGAGTAGTTACCCCGAGTACCATAGTTTCAGGTGTTAAGCGTGAGTTGCTTTAGAAAGTTCTCTTCCTTGATTTCTGAATTTGGCAATATTTGTTCTGTGGTGGTTGATGAAATTCTTCTGGGTTCATGATTCATGATTGTTGATGGTTTTCAATAGATCTCTAATGGTTCTTTGAATCAATAATTGCTTTTCGACTGTTGCGTTGCTTTTACTATTTGTGATCATTGTCAATTGGCAAGATTGAGGTTTCCATGGTTGTTCCTTCTTTCTCATTGGAATAGAATGACTCATTTACTTGTTTGATAGCTTGGTTAGTGAGAGTTTTCCATTGTAAGTTCGTTTGCGTGGAAAACTTTGGCTTTATGTGTTTCTTTTGGATTACTTCGAGCTTTGAGGTTTGAAGTCTCTCTTTTGGTGAAGTAAGGTGTTACCAAGTTGGGTTATTAGCATGGTGCAAATAAATTATTCTTAACTACCATCCATGAAAGTTAAATTGATTAATTTGAAATGTCCTTGTATTTGATACATGGTGTATGTTAAATAAAGACTGTCCATATCCATTCAGAACCTATATAGATCTTACATAAGAGCTAGATTTATCTATTTCTTGGTAAGCTAAAATTGTTGAAACTTGTATAAAGGACCGGATGGGTGCTGGTGAATCGATTCATGAAACTTTGTTTATAGAAAATTATGTTAGTGGATTTTTAATCATGTTTTGAAATGATTTCTGAACAAAGGTGAAATGTGAATCTATATTTATATTTGGTTATGTGATTGCAAACGGAATTAGTACCGTATGTACACACATGATTAGTGCAATCATCAATTGTTATTGAGCGCTGAAGAAGGTGTTGAGCAACACCTATAGTTGAGTAGATGAATTTCGTAAGTAGTATTTGATATCGTGCCTTGTTATATTGTTATTGCTTAGCATAATCTTGTTATAATAAATTTGTTTCAACCTTGTAGTTTGTGTTCCCTTTGGGAAGTTTTAGGATGGAGTAATAAAGTTTGATGATTCTTGGTACTAGTGTATGTTGTCGATGTTATTAAATTGTAAAAAAAAGTGAGAATGAGGTTAATTCTCGTAGTAATTTGATCACCTATGGTGATATTTCCTAAATGATCAAATTTCAAGTTTTGTATTCATGATCTTTTGGGGGTTCAGGCTTTATGTGGTAAATGAAGTTTATCGAGTAACGATATGTTGCAAAGTTGCAATGGTTCTTGATGATGCAAGTGCTTCAATTTTGAATACTTATTTGTTCTTATCTCAAAGTTCGATATTCTCTTCTTGTGAGGCTTATGCGTTCAAGCTGTGGACTCCACTTATGTTCTATGAGTTCATTGCTTAATTGGTTTTCCTTGGTCCGTGTTGGTCTGAGTGGTAGATGAGTTTTCTAGTTGGTGAAAGTCGTTTCCATTTGTCTCTTCTTTTGAGAAAGAATCAACCCATTCTTTTCATGTGGGTCTTTCAAGTGTTTTCTAATTGTTGTTGTGAAATTGATGTTAATACCCATAGTAATTTGACCGCTTTGGTGATATCGTTCAGATGAGAATATTTCAAGTTTAGCTTTGTGATATTTTCTTTGAGCTCTTGAATCATCAGTAGCGGAAATTATTTTAAATAAATTGAGGTATTGAATTGTCTTGTTGCTTCTTAAGAGATTCATGTGATTTAATCTTAAAGGATTTTTGGTTTGAGTTGGCAGCGTGAAGCTGCAATTAAAGAAAAATTATGTTGGTTCCCTTAAGAGGAGAATAATGCTTGCTTTTCATGAAATCAGAATTGGAAATGTTTGAGTTTGGTGGTGAGATTATTTGGATCTCATGTTTCTTGTGTAGTTGAACTGTTCAGAACAAATATGTATTGAAGAATTTTTATTGGTTCTTAATTAGTCCTTGTGGTTTGGACTAAAGACCTTATCTTGTACGTGTGGCAAAGCGATGTTAGTCAAAGAATCAATTTCAGTGTTAAAGGGAAGAGTGCAGTAGGAATATTTGAGAATTTGAGTCAAGTTTTGTAATTTATGGTTATTTGAATTGTTCATAAACTTTTTGCTCTTTTCACTCAAGAGTTGTTGAGTTTGAATCGCAATGTCATTTTTCTTATTGGTGGTTATTTGCTATTCCCTTTTCGAGGGATGCATGCCCTCTGCTGTGAACTCAACTTTCGTTTTCCCAGATCTTCATTACCAGATTATTTCTTTTGGTTTCATGCTCACAGTGAGCAGCAACCTTTTCCTGTGTGGTGAAATTTGTCCTTATTCGCCTCTTTCTTTTGAGAAAGGATCAATGATTTTGTGTTGCAAAGTTTTTCAAAGCGTAAGTTGTCAATTGTTTCTTTGGTGGTTAAGTGATTGTAGGGGTGAGATTTTGCTACCAAGCTATTGGAGGAGTAATAGAAGATGAGTTGGTTTTGACTTGAACCTCTTGGAGGAAGTTGATTCGAGATGGAATGTATGGCTTCAAGTAAAGCGTATATTGTTCGACTAAGTAGGACCTATGGTATAGTGTAGTTCCAGAACTTTGGTTCATGTTGAAATGTTGGGGATTATCAAATGTATAGAAACCTTAATCAATTTTATAGAGTAACACAATTAAAAAGTATTACGATGTTGTGTGAGTGATTCCTGATGATGTCAATGAGTGAGTATGTCAGAATTGTGGGGATGTTAGAGATTTAATCCGATGATTTCACTATTTGTTATAAGAGGAAATTCGTTGTAGAGGTCTCGGAGGTTAAATTTGGGCTTTCCATTTCCATGCTAGACTTTTGGTCACCCAAAGATTTGTGTGTAGAGGAGATAGAAAAGCTGGAGTACTCGAGTAGTGGAATGATTGTCGATAGAACCCTTACGATGTAGTTCATGGCGGGTGTGTTGAGGATTCGATGTGTTATTCTTGAAAGTTGGAGGTGATGAGATTGCATGGGTTTTGAGGTGTTTTGGTGCCTTCTATCAAATTAATGTCATCGGTTGAAGGAGTTGTCTAGAGTGTTGATGGAATCAATAAAGTCTCTCCACAAAGGTGTGGATGATGTATTTCGGTTTAAGCCTAAATTTGAGGATGTTAAATTAAGTTTGAGACCGTATGATTTGCGATGAATTCAATTCCAAGGTTTGAGAGATATTTTATTCCAAAAAGTGAAACTAAGGAAAAAGATGTCTTCTTGTTTAGTGAAGCGTTTTCTTTATTCTCACATGAGCTTTGTGCTGTTGACCAATGTCTTTCGTAAGTTGAGTTTGACTCGAATTTTGGCATGTGTGGTTCTGAGCAGTTCAGGAAGGAAAAAAATGATTGATTTTGTTATTCGAGTGATTTGTCCTTTGGTTTTTGTGGCGTTCATTCGCAATTTGCCACTTGGAAAGTGGAAAGGTTTTCTTGATGAAATTCGATTTGGATTTTACTCTTGATGCCAGTTGGTGACGTATAGTTGCGATGTGAATCTTTCTTATTTAGATGTGTTTGCGGTAAAGAGTTTGCTTAAAAGAATTCGATTGTATGTTTCCGGTTAAAGGAGGTGATCCTTGTTTTCATGAAGAGTTCAATTGAGAGGTGGAACAAGAGTTTCGTGCTCTATGTGCATGTTGTGTGGTTCGGCATCAATGGGGAGGTTAGCCCAAGATACGTTGGGTTGTTTTAAGCTAGTTAGCGTATCGCTAGGACCGTTCGGGTCCCACGCGGTGAACTCAACTTTGGTATGTTCGGTGCCGAGTGAGTACCTAGGAGATCCATAGGTTGATTATTCGTTAACGTCATGGACCATCGAGTGAGATCTTACCTTGAGTCTTGTCCGATGAGTGTACGGGAAATGCGGGTTGAGTGTTAGTTCGGGCGTCGTGTTACGTCGTCGTGTTGTGGTATTTCGATCGAGGAGAGGCTACTTGGGAAGTTGGACTTCGCGTGCGTGAGCTTTAGCGGTGTTGTTCACAGCAGTGCGTGGCTACCGTTGTTCGTTCTCGATCGTGGATGTTCTTTCGGTTAAGTGTGTTTAGATTGGTCGAATCCTTTTAAGGGTGGTAGAATGTAATATCCCGGAAGTGTGAGGATCAACTATCGGATTAAAATAATTTAATCAGTAGCGACTAAATTTGTTCGGGGAATCTTTTCACCAATTATTGTAAAGAGTGGGGTTTACTGGTTTTTCACGGCAGCACAGGCGGCCGTGGCCAGTGGGTGGCGAACCTTCCCAAGGGAGGCATCATGGGCCTAAAGCCCATGCGCCCACACCCCTAACCTAGCCGGCCACCCCCTTCCCTTCCTCCCCTCTTGGCAGCCACTTCTCCTCCCCCTCCTCCCTTGGCCGCACCTCCTGCCATCCCCAAGGTGATCCTCCCTCCTGTGGTGGCGGTAGGCCTCCTCCCTCCATTGGTGGCATCATCCTCTCCTCCCTCCATTGGTGTGACCGGCCAAGTCAAAGGAGAGCCCGGAGACCGTCGACCATTGGTGTTTCGTGCAAGGATTGGTGTCGTACACGTCTCCTAGGGTATAATTTCGTATCCCTCCTGCTAGATTCAATTCGTTTGTGGTAGAGGTGGGGTTTTGTTTTAATCGTTAGTGCTGTTTCCAGTGGCAGATTTGTTGTTCTCTGTTGTACGTTGAATTTCGTTTAGATAAAAGCCGAATTAGGCCTGGTGATCTCCTAGAGAGTTGTAGATTATTTCATTAGGTTTCAATAGCCACCAAGTTCACCTGAATCCGAGTTGTGGTTTGAAAGTTACGGCCATTTTAGTATCTCTGTCCAATTCATCGATTAATTACTTAGCAGTCACCTTGCGTACCAATTTGAGTATGGTTAAGATCCTAATCAGGGCTTCCTCCCAACTAGGTTAATGTAGATAATTTCATAACCTTTTCAGATTGTTAAAGAACGCTCAATTCGGAGTTTTAGATTAAAAGTTATGGATGTTTTAATCTTGCTGTCTTAACTGTTCGGACAGATTCTGTACTGCTATTTCAATTACCTGTTAGTATAATAATTTGGCCGAATTGGGTTACCTCATCAACTAGAGTGTTGTAGGTTTGATCGTTAAGTTTATGTAGGAGCTGGGCTCACCTCGTTTCGGGTCCCAGGACATTAGTTATTAGTGTTTTCGCACTGCTGTCCAGAACTAGTTCATTGTTGATGTAATCTGTTTTTAGATTAGAACAAGTTAGATATTGTGGGTCGTCGGGAAGGCGTTGTAGAACGTTATTGAAAACGCCCTGTTACGTTGTTCTTATTTCAAGTATACTGTGTAGGCGGAGAGGCTTCAGGTTTAGGAGCACCGCCGTTGACTCCTAACGCGTCGCATCGCGGAAGGTAAGTACATTGACTTTTGTGTGATTTGTAAATACTGGATGCTTGATGATTATTGTTGTGTTTTGTTTGATATGAGAGAGGCTTCAATATTCATGTTCCGTCCACGGGAGTGGAGATTAAAGAATACAAGAGGTCCCAATGATTATGTTCCTTGTGTATGTTCTTTCATATGTGTGCAGATGATGTTAGTCATAATACTTACGTTCATTAATGCATCCATGTTCATGTTCCGTCCACGGGGTGGAGTTCCACGGAGTGGAGTCTAAAGTCCCATCAATTCCGGTATGGGCATGTGAAGTCCCACCATTCCAATGTGGGCAATTTTGGACACCGTATGAAACGTTCTTCATACGGTATTTTGGATCCCCGTATTTCGATAAATACGGGCTTAAGTGAACACTGACGGGTGTGTCACTAGCTATACCGGTATAAGCATGTGTGCAGTCCATCCTTGATTACATTCATTCTTTTCATGTATTTCTTAAGTGCTCATTCGATGAAATGTTCGCATTCTTAAATGGTGATGTCCTGTTTGTCTATGTGTTACATTTATTTCATCAGACTTGCCGAGTCGTGGACTCACTCTTGCATTGTTTGTTTATTTTAGGTAACCCCTGATGTTGGCTCACTTGGGAGGGAGTAGACACGCACTACTTGTTTACATCATCAAATTCATGTTCAAGATTTAATTTTAGTTCTATCTTTCATTCGTTAATGATGAACTGTAATAATTAAATTATAGTTGGTGAAGGAAGGATACCTTCTCCACAATGATGTTGATTTATTACTGCTTGTGAACCTTCTTTATTGATGATCGGTATTAAATAACTTAGAAGGTGAAGGAAGGATACCTTTACCATGTCCTGTTTATTTTAATGCTGTCATTAGTTGATTTACTTATTTCTTATTCTTCCGCTATGTGTAGATTGTTAGAGTAAATAGGTGGCATCTTGGCTTCCGAATAGCCAGGGTGTTACAGCCGGACTTCTTCGACTATCTCCGAGCTCCCCCGACCTCCCTGGTCCCCTCTCTGCCCTCAGGTGCCCATCCCTTAGCTTTGTTGTTGTTTTCTAGAGCTCGTGTAGTTTCGTAGTTACCGTTTTAGCCTTCCTAGCCTATCTCCGGCTCGCCGGCGTTCAAGGCCGTCGCCGCCGGCGAGGTTGCCACCTTTAGCTCCATGATGATATTGCTGTTCCATTCCAGTGTTTAGTTGGCGCCGGCGTGGTCCCTGTCGCCGGCGGCAAGCCATTGAACGCGCTCGGGATTTTGCCGATGCAAACTCCCGTTTTCGTCATTTTCTTAGGGCAGCATTAATGCCCAATTATTGCTAATCATTTGGTGCATTAATCATGTCTTAAACTGTGTCGTGTGTCACCGACGTGTGGGCCATAGGCTTAGAATTAAAATCCAGAAGTCATTAATGTCCCTTTTAGATTCCTTTATTGCCAATCATGAGCAGCATTAGTGTTGTCTTTACCCGCCACCTTTTGTCGCTGTCCTGAGGACCCGCACCATTAGAAGCACCTTAGACCTCCTTGGGTTGTCTTGGCCGTCAATGACCTCCCCGGGACTAGATCTGGGCCTTAGATTCATTTCTAGGAAAACTCTAGTCCCAGGACCTCCCCATCGTTTGATCCCACCGTTAAGAGCACCAGATTTAGATGCATGCGGTAGAACCTTCTCGCGAAAACCTTAAGTCTCCGGACCTCCTAGAGTTAATCTTGACCGTGAAAGACCACTCTAGATTAGCTCTTAGCCGTCAGATTCTCCCTCTGTAAGGTCTTTAGCCGCAGGACCTCCCCCTAGTTTTTATCCTAGCCGTCCATGACCTCTTCAAACTCAATCTAAGCCGCTAGGACCACTCCTGCGCAAAAAGACCTCTCCATGGTCATTTTGCAAAAACCACCCCTAGACCCCCCCCCTCGGAGTCCTCTTTGTAAAAAAAAGCCACCCCTGGTCTTTTACAAAGAAAACCCCGCTCAGAACCTCTTAGGTGCAATCCTAGCCGTTCACGACCTTCCCGGATTTAGATCTGAGCGTTAGATCTCCTTTGTAAAGTCCTTAGTCTCCGGACCTCCCTCCGCGTCGATCTGGACCGTTCAGGACCTCCCTAGGTCTAATCTGAGCCGTCCATATCTCCTCCCGTCAAAACCCTGTCACATAGGACCTCCCCGAGTAGATCTTGGCCATCCAAGACCTCCTCGTGTAAATCCCAGCCGATCAAGACCTCCCTCTGGAGATCTTGACCGTCTAGGACCTCATCCTTTAGATCCGTAGCTTTAGGACCTCCTCCGCTTGATCCTGACCGTTAAGACCTCCCTTGCGAGATCTTAGCCGTCAGGACCTCCTCGGGTGAACTTTAGCCGTAGGACCTCCCTCTGGATATCTAGACCGTTAGGACCTCCCCCGAGAGATCCTGGCCGTCCAGACCTCCCTCCGTAGGTTTAGCCTTAGGACCTCCCCTAGTGCTCGGGACCGCCAGATCTTGATCTGACGGTCACGACCTCCGTTAGGCGCGAGGACCTCCTTTGCGTGCGCTGTGCATGCACTGGTCGTGGCCGTTGGATCCAATCTCAACGGTCCAGACCTCCCCAGAGCGGGAGGAGGTCTTTTGTGCGCTGTGCTTTGAGGCCCGTGGCCTTGCGATGCAAGATCAACGACCCACGATGTCGGGACCCGAAAATACATCTCAGGAACCCTCTGTGTATTCTGAACTAGTCCCAGATCAGTAGCTAGCTCACACAGAAAACTTGATGATGAAATACCATCCATTTATTCAATTTAACTAAAAAGATCTCAAAGTAACAAATAATAATAATAAGCTGGACTGATGGTCAACGTTTTTAACTTGCCACGCAGCTAAAGAAACAAATGAACTCTTGCAGTGAACGAAACTCTTCAAATGGCCAATCAACATGCCCACAGCAATCGAGTGGAGAAGCATCCTAATCCGCAAAACCTTCATGGTCCTCTGGCGAAGAACTCTTAGGCACTGATATTCTTCAACCGAGCAATACAGGGCAAAAGCCATGAGTACTTTGAATGTACTCAACAAGCCGTGGGGAAATGTATGCAAATAGTATTCATACAGGGCTTGAACAAAGATTACCTGTATGGCTCTTTTGCATAAAACAGCATTTACGATAAATACAATAAATAGATTGAAATGCGTAATTGAAAACAATAATAAGTAATTAAACACTTTCTTTGAAACAACCAGTGAACTTCCCATTCACTTCCCAACCAAACCAAGGATAAGTGAATTCCCCATTCACCAACCGACACAAACCACCAAGTGAATGACCTATTCACCAAGCGAACATTATATTGACAAGTGAACTTCCCATCCACACTCGACATATTTTTGAAGAAACTCTATCTCCGTGTGAAATCCCGAGCACGTCCATAACCATGACACGGCTATTCGAATAGTTTTACACTCTGCAGAGGTTGTACAGCTTGACCAACAAGAGATAGATCAACTTATAATGTCCGTTTAACACACTTCCGAGGTGTGCGACTAAGTGATCATCACAAGGCTTTTACAAAGTTCCTTCTTAACCTAGTTCTGCCCGCTAAGGTTTCAACACTAAATGTCTTTCCGACCAGACAGGGCCCCCCTCTTGCGCCACCGTGAGAATATGTTTTCCACGACTCACACTTCACATGACAGAACCGAAATTAAGACATTGCTAATTAATCAGCCAGGTTCGTCCCATACCGCACATGTGGTTATGCAGTTAAGGCCTAGTTCAATGGCGCACAAGATTAAGTCCCTGACAAGTTACTCAAAGTAGTCTACCACAAACCCACAACATGTTAAATCACATCCTCACTATCCACCAACCACTTGAGGCGAAAACCATTTTGTTTAACCAAGACCAATGACATACCTGTCATGGTACACAAATTTTAACAAGAGTGGCTCACCACCACGATTCCATATATCATTAAGTCAAAATTGATCATTAAGACACATGTGATGACAAACCCATCAGAATTCAAGCAAGATTAAGCATATGTACGATACCCATGTTGGCAATACAAATATGTCCAACTAAAATTACCCATGCTAAGGTGACAAAGGATTCATGGCATTCAAATAATCAATGGAGGCATAACGACAACAGGTAATAACTAATCCCAAAGCAATTTATATAAATATAGCATGCAATTGTATAAAACAATATACTTTTGAAATCATGGGTTCAATATGATCAAAGGACCACGACTTGCCTTGGAATAAATCCAATGATTGATCTTAATCTTGGTATGCTACTCCTTGCTCGAAGCTTCCCGAAGTATCGACGTCTACTCGCAAAATAAGCAAATAAACCAAATAAATAAATAACAGAGAGAAAACAAACTCCAAAAAATTAAATAAAAATCTCAGATAAATATATCTTGAATTTAGATGAATTTAGGAATTTGAATGGACCCAATCGGAGTTTGGATGCAAAAGATATGAGCTCTGGAAGATTGAAATCACATAAAATACTGAAAATCAGAATTTATGGATTTATTGAATTATTTTCCTAAAGGAAAAAAGAAGATTATGACGTCAGCTGACGTCAGCAAGGACGTTCGGACTGGGCTAAGTCAACCTGACAGTTGGGTCCCACTCGGAAGTGGCTAGGCTCACGGTGGACTAGGTTCAAGGACTATCGGCTCGGGTGGGGTTTTGAGTCTGCCACATGGTACTGACATGGCTACCACACGGGCGACACGAGGCGAGGAAGGGTGACGCGGTAGCTGAGCTGGCAGGTGATGCGGCGACGAGGTTGGCGGCAGCGGCTCTGGACCCAACTGTTTCCGGTGAACGGCGGCTCGCCGGCGGTGACGAAGGTGCACAACAGAACCAGTGTGACTCGGGGATCTCAGGGGTGGACTCACGGGTGTTCGAGGACCTCTACAGCGGCCGGCGGTGAGGTTTAGGCGGTGGTTAGATCTCGGTTCGACGGAATCTGGATTCCAGCAGCTCTCCGGCGAAACCGAAGTGGCTAGGAGGTCCCTCTCGTCCTTGCGAACTCGAAGTCGACGGAGACGAGGCTCGAGCGGCTTTGACGGTGATGCACGAGCTCAACGGAGTTGCGGCGGCGCAAAGCTTCCTTGGCGGGACCTGGCGGCTAGGGCTACGCTCCGGGGTCGAGGCGGCCGGGTATGGGATGCGGAGGGTGTGGGCTCCCGGTCCCCTTTTAAAGCCTTGGCCGGGAGAGTCCGAGACGGCTACGTGAAGAACTTGCGCGCGAGGAAAGCGGAGCGAGGAGGAGTCCGCGAGGTTGGCGATCTTGGCGTGGTGGCGGGACCCACAAGACAACAGGCGGCTCGGTTGCGACCGCGCGCGAAACGACACTGAGGCGCATCGACGGGGCCTCTTACGTCTTGCGCGCGAAGGAGATGGGCAGTCTGCGCGAGAACGGGTGAAGCGAGGAGAGATGGGCCGGATCGGGAAAGAAAGGCCGAGCGGCTGGGCCAGGATTTGAAGATTGAGCCCAAGGAGGATTCTGAGATTTTAATTTAGTTTTTCTTTTTAGAAAATAGCAGAAACTCCAAATGGCAATTAGAAAATAGCAAATGCACTCGGAAAAATTCTAGAAAAATCTAGAAAATATATCCAAGCACATAGAACCCAAATAAAATAATTTTGATAATAGTTGATGTTGACATTAATCATGTTAAATTGTTTTTGAACTCTGAAAATTCATATTAAGCTTTTAACTTTAGCAGAAAAAAATCCAAATGGTTCTTTTTCTTTTAAAACTTCAAAACAGACCAAATTTTGGGTTGTTACACCCGACCTCCCCGTATTCATTCAGTTCATTTGGACCTCCTGAGTGCTCAAATTTTCTAAGTTTGGATTGTTTCAAATTTCAAAAGTGCATAACTTTGTTATTTTAGCTCCTTTTTGAATGATTCCAATTGTTGTAGCTCTGTTATAGAATAAACTTTAATCTGAGAATGAATTTAGGCACTGTTATGTAGCAGAAAATGATATAAATTGCATGAACTTGTTTAATATAAAATGGTTATCTAGAAATTCATTGAAAATTTGGAAAATGCATAACTTTTTCTCTGTAAATCCAAACTGAGCAAACTCAACTTGGTAAAATTTATCTGTAGACATGCTTTGTTATGAACTAGGTCTTGTCTTTATTCATGTTCCTGAAAAGTGATATATGCTAGTTTTAGAACTTAGAAAAATCATAACTAATTCATTATAACTCCAAATGATATAAACTCAACTTTGCTGTTCTTAGGATGACCTTAGCTACCTACCATAAAAATTTCAGATTCCAGATCATTCTAGAAATTTTTGCCATGAACAAGAATCAAATTATTTTAATTAGGATTTTCAGTGAGAGAAATTGTTTAGGGCATAACTTTTTCATGCTAAGTCCAAATGGAGCGATTCTTGTTTCTAAAATTGTATAAAATCAACCTCTAACTTCTGTATAAATTTCATGGGATTTGGATGTTCTTTGGTATTGAGTTCCTTTTGGGTGTTCTTCGTTCTTATTGGTTTTATCGCCTTTTCTCGTTAGGTTCCGAAGAATTTATTGAACCTGAGCACTCCCCTCTGCAGCAAGACCAATCCCAGCAAGACAAGCAGTTTGATCATGTTAATCCCAGTATTTTAAGTATTTATGTTGATTACAAATTCTATGTATGCATTGCTACTTTGTGTTAAACTATTGTCGTTAGTTGACGTAGTAGATGCATTTCCTTAGGCAAATGATTATCCTTTACTACCATGAGCCTAGGTTATTGCTTTGATTAGAGTTCGTGGATGAACTCTTGTCACTTAGTAGTTTGCGAATTAATTGCTTAGCCATGCTTAGTTTCGAGTAGAAATGGGCGGTTATCGACTTGTCGATAACCTTGATCACATAAAACTTATTATGATCTATGATTTCAGCCTTGTGCCATGTCTACTTATGAAAACTAAAACTGAAAACAAAATAATTTAGACTTGGGCACAATGGTAAGGCGGTGTGATTTTTGGGTGTGATGGAATGGTGCCGAGTCAATTAAGGACCGAACATCTTGTGAGTACCGTTATCCGAGCAATTTGTGCGTGCTAACCACACTAGAGGGTATGGGACCTCTCTTGACTTAGTACTTTGGTGTGTATTGGCTTCGGGTCGGAGGGAGTCGCAGGAGGGATGGTGTTGGGAGTATTGCGGTGTCCGAAAGGCTTCCCCGTGATGGTGGTTGTTTTTAAACACAATGTAAGCGTATGGGTTTCTATCCATACGAGCTGCTCGTGGTTAATACACAATATTGGAAAGCGTCTCGTAGGACTTAGCCGTGCCAGCATACCTTCGGAAGTGTGCTTTGTGGCTTAAAGGCAGTCTATCGTGTGGGTACATTGGTACACCCCTGCAGGGTTAAAACTATTCGAATAGCCTCGTCCTAGGTTATGGACACGCTTGGGTAAGCTTTTCAAGAGGTAGACTACAACCTTTTAATTAAAACTTGATGGGTGGTACGAATCGGGGATTCGTGCTATGTTGTGGTGACTATTGGGATAGTCACTTCCAGGTGGTTACTTGTATTTATTATTAAATTCGTTGTTATATTCAACATCAAAACAGATTTGCAAACTTGCTTTTAAATGTATTACATTATTGCAAATAAAGTTGGCTTTGTGCAAAATGAGACATATAACCTCCACTTAAATAAGCCTGCATGTAGCTTATGAATAGGTCTGCTATTCCACACGTCAGTCTTGCGAGTACCTTTGTGTACTCAGTTATCTTACTTAAATGTATTTGTTGCAGAGGAAGAAGGTGAGCTTGATGGGCCTCACTTTTGTGAGCTTTGTTGTGGTAGCTTGCGGGGCGACTAGCTTAGCGGCCCGGTCGGTTGCCTTGTGGGTTGTGTGGCTAACCGGTCGACTTTTGTTCTAGCCATCTTATGGCACCTTTTGCTTCCGCTGTCATTCTTGTATGTTGTGCTATTTGGCCGGTCGGCTCTTTTGTAATAACTTACTTTATCTATGCCCTTTGCTAGACTTGTTAATGTATGTTGTATGGAAATGATGTGTAATTTTGTGATGATGTGCATGTGCTGTAATTCTGGGAAGCATATGTCCATCGAGGCTTAAAATGTTTAATTAGTAATGCTAGAACCATTTGGAGGTTAAGTGTTACTAATTAAATATTCCGGGTCCTCACAGAAACCCTAGCTGTCATCTTCTTGAGAGAGCCTTCCCGTGCGACTTGGTGCTAGCACACCGGCGTACGGTTGTTCCTTCTCAGGACGTGTGGATACCGTAGAGGCGCTACTGCGGTCGCAGTTGCGCTAAGGACGATCCGTGATCTTCACAAGGAACTGTGGAGGCTGCTGGAGGAGACGATCGACTACGAGGACGTTGGACTATCATCTACGACCACTACATCGGCGCGTTCATCGTCGGACTAGGCTGCTCCGACTCTACTTCCGCTGCACTACGCGTCTCGTGGTAATGATCTGTGATCATCTATCTTGCTTGGCATCCTGGATTACGTGGTAAAATTTTTGAATTGTTGCTAGCGTAGCCTACCCGTATCCCTTCACCATGCTCTAGGGGCTTGCTTAAGACCATACAAGGCTTTGGATAGCTTGAAAACATGATGTGAATGCTTGGGATTTTCAAAGCCTGGGGGTTGCCTAACATACACTTACTCCTCTATAAAACCATTCAGAAAAGCACTCTTGACATCCATCTAATACAGCCTAAAACCCTTAGACGCAGCAAATGCAAGCAGAATATGAATAGCTTCTAGTCTAGCAACTGGAGCGAAGGTCTCATCAAAATCTAACCCCTCAACTTGGCTAAAACCCTGAGCTACCAGCCTAGCCTTGTTTCTAACCACAGAACCATCCCCACTTTGTTTATTTTTGAACACCCAACGGGTTCCTATAACATTATGACCACTAGAAGGTTCTACAAGGTTACAGACCTTGTTCCTCTCAAAGTTTTCTAACTCCTCATGCATGGCATTAACCCAGCTAGAATCAGATAAAGCATGTGATATATCGCGGGGTTCGAAAGAAGCAACAAATGCAGAATGAGAGTAGAGACTCGGATCGTGATACCTAGATCAAGTGACTCGCTTATGAAGATTACCAATCATCCGATCCGGAGGATGACGCCTCTGAATGTGAAGTGGAGCACTCGGGAGAGACAACATCTCTTCGACCTCCGCAGGTACTACTGATGAAGAAGATGTAGCAGGAGCCTCAATTGGAGGTGAAGCGATCGTGAGCGAGTTCGGAGCTTGGGCGGCTTGGACAGAACATCGACAAGCAGTGGAGGAGCAGTATCAAGTTCATCCTCCTCTTCTTCAACAAAAATGCTCTCTGTCACCTGTAAGTCACTTGAAACATCGGATCTAGCTCCAGGGCTAGTCTCATCAAAAGTGACATTGCATGTCTCCTGTACAGTGTTAGTTTCAACATTAAAAACCCGAAAACCCCTCGAATGTGTAGGATAACCTAGAAATAAACCATCAAAAGTCCTTGATTCAAATTTATCTAGGTTTCGTGTCTTGAGAATGAAACACTTAGCTCCAAAAACTCGAAAATGAGAAACAGAGGGTTTTCTACCAAATCGAAGCTCATAAGGAGTCTTGCCCAAAGACGGTCTCAAGAAGACACGATTTGCAATATGTCAAGTTGTAGCAATAGCTTCGGCCCAAAACCTCCTCGGAGTGCTATACTCTTCTAGCATCGTCCTAGCCATCTCGACTAAGGTTCTGTTCTTCCTTTCCACAACGCTATTTTGTTGAGGGACGTGTGGAGAAGAGAACTGATGCTCAATTCCGCTCTCAGCACAAAAAGAGGAAAACGAGGCATTCTTGAACTCCGTGCCATTGTCACTACGAATCGCTCTCAAGGCACCAGGAAGTTCAGAGGCCAAACGAATAGCAAGATCATGATAATGACCAAAAAGCTTCATCCTTCGAAGCAAGAAAGAACACCCAAGTGTATCTCGAAAAGTCATCAACTATGACAAGAATGTACCACTTGCCACCGATCGACCGAACCCTAGCAAGACCAACAGTATCCATATGAAGCAACTGTCCCGGTCCGTCAGTCATGACCATAGTCACTGAAGTGTGTGAGGCGGCAACTTACTTGCCATGCCTACAGGGCGCACATACAGCATCCTTGATGTCTTTGAGTTTGGGAAAACCTCTCATGAGATCAAGGTTGCTAACTCGCGTCAGATGATCAAAACCAATGTGCCCCAAACGTCGATGCTAAAGCCAGAACTCAGAAGAAGGTGTAATCAAACATTTAAGAGAACCAGCAAGAGATTCAGAAAAATCAGCTCCAAATATCCTAGCAGCTCTATAAATCCCAAAAACGAGCTCACCAGCTGAATCAAGCACCCGACAAGCTTTTTTCTTAAATATAGTCTCATAGCCATTATTAAGAAGCTGTGAGACAGAGAGTAAGTTAAATATGAGCTTGTCCATAAGGGCGACGTCCTTTAGGATGAAATTGTCGTTCACCCTAATTGATCCCGTTCCTTCAATCCGCCCTTGAGTATTGTCTCCAAAGGTGATGAAGACATCACCTGTCGACCGCGTGAAGGAGGTGAACCATTTTGAGTCTCCGGTCATGTGGCGTGAACAGCCGGAGTCGACGAACCACATGTCCTTCCTTCCGCGGTGATCCTGAAAATCAAGACACAAAGGAACGATGTGTCTCAATACTGGGTTAGTTAAACAAGACTTGGGAACTCAGTATTGAGACACACGTCTGCAAGTAGTATGCAAAGCAGAAATGCTATCCTTGATTCTATTTGAAGTTCTGTTATGAGCAATGGTTACTCTAACATGAGAGTTATCCTGTCTAAGAGCACGATGATGATTAGCATGTGAAACAAATCCTAGACCAGGTTTCTTCCTTTCTAAACTACTACGTCTAACAAAAGCTCTAGGTTGATTGGATGAAATTCTAGCAAAGTTTCTCCTGTCATTTTTCAACTTACGCCAACAGAACTCAACCAAATGCCCATCCTTCTTGCAATAGGTGCAATGGTACTTGGTACCACTGGGAGAAGCACCTTTTGACTGAACAGATGGTTGGGCAAAACCTGCAGATTTGAAAATGATCTTTGTAGGTTGGATATCGAATTCAACTAAGCCATTTTTCAAATTTTGAATGTCATTAGATTTGTCTTGAGCAAAGTTGTATCCTAACCCTTCCTTCTTATAAGGAGTTTTTGACTTGTCAAGAATCATGTTTAACTGTTTCTTACCTTTAGGGAATTTTTCTAAGGAATAAGTCTGGTTTACTCCCCTGAACTATCAGAAAAATCTGGTTTACCCCCTGAACTAGAAAACCTGTTATTTAACCCCTTGAATTTGCGAGAACCGGCCAAAAAACCCCTCAAGCAGGTTTGCTAGGGTGGTTTTGCACCCGTGGCAACGGTTTTGCTGATGTGGCACAAATTTTGCCACGTGGACGTCCACGTCACCCTCTCTCTTCTTCTCTCTCTCCCAGTCAGCCCTTCTTCTTCTCTCTCTCTCTCTCTCCCCCCATTAACAGGAGGGCCCCATGGCTTAGTGAGAGAGAGAGATAGATTCACAGGGAGAGCTCAAGGCCAGAACAGTGGAGGCTCAGGCCGGTTTGGAGCGGCGGTGGAGGTGATGGCACTGGCCGTGGATGGCAAAAATGGAACCAGGGAGGTAAGGTGGTCCTAGGAGTGGTGGTGGCGTGACCGGAGTTGGACGGTGGCGGGCGGCGACAGCAGGCGGTGGCCGACCGTGGAGGTGACATGGTGAGGCTACGCTCGGGTGTTTTGGAGGACTCGTTAGGAGAAGCATGAGCTTGAGTGAGTCACATGGAACTCACCGGAATGGTCGCCCAGGACGGGGAAGCTCCGAGGTGTGCCGGCCATGGTGACTCGGTGTGGCGCGGCGCGGCCGGTTCAATGTGGAGGCGGCGCTGCGGAGGAAGAGAGCACAAGTGAGTGCTAGGGGGAGGTAAAGAGAGTCTAGGGGATGCTCACGAAGAGAAGAATCAGGCGGGGGCTCGCTGGAGGAGGCGCGGCAATGGTGATGGCGGATTTGGCTGGAGCCGAGGAAGAACGCGATGTCGTGATGCTCTAGTGGTAGAATCCTTAAATTGAGTGAGGGCTTTTGCTCCTCGTGGTGTAGGACACGCCGTGACGCGATCGGGGATGGCTGGAGTTCACCAAAGTAGCTGGAAAGCTTGGAGGCGGCGGGGCCAGGCCGAAATGGCATTCGGAGCTTGGCTTGATTGGAGCTCCGGAAAGAAGGGAAATGGAGAGAGAATGGCAAGGAGATGAAGAGGTGAGGCTCTCTGGGCTCAGCTTATATAGAGAAGGGGGGCGGAGGAACCGAGTGAATCGGTGGCTTTGCTTCAGAGACGTCGAGGCGGGTTGACCACGGTGCATGGACGTGGCGACCAGGCAGGGCCGAGCATGGACACGGCATGGGCGTAGGAAAATCGCTGGTGCTCGGCCGAAACCAGGGGCAGGCAAGTCGAGCTGGCGTGGAGGCGCACGACGCGTGGCCTAGTGTGAGCTAGGCAGGGCCGTGGGAGAAGAAGGCTAACTGGGAGAGAGAGAAGAAGAGAGAGGGTGACGTGGACGTCCACGTGGCAAAATATGTGCCACGTCAGCAAAACCACTGCCACGCGTGCAAAACCACCCTAGCAAACCTGCCCGAGGGGTTTTTTGGCCGGTTTCACAAATTTAGGGGGTTAAATAACCGGTTTTGTAGTTCAGGGAGTAAAACAGACTTTTGTGATAGTTCAAGGGAGTAAACCGGACTTTTTCCTTTTTCTAATGTGTTTTAAGGTAAGCAATTTCTTTTCCAAAGTTAACACATGACTCACAAGTTTTAGCATCAAGCCTCTTCTTATAAAGAACAACTTCAAGCTTAAGAGCTTCACATGAAGCACAAGTAGCAGAAACAATACTGTCCTTAAGCTTGGCATATTTAGCTCTAGCTGCTTCTACAACATCATGTACTTCACGTTCACGTTCTAAGCGAGCATGAGCAAAGCTAGATTCAACCACATCAGAGACAACCAACTTGCTAGACTCTAAGCATTTTTCACAAGGAGCAGATTTAACTTCAATTAGCTCAGTCCTAGCACTTTCAAGTGGTTGCAAAGTAATATCATGAGCAGATTGTAGTTTAGCAAATTCAGAATGTAAAGCATGATAAGATGAACATTCATCAGATTCAAGACTCTTAGCATTCACAAGTTCTAATGTGAGTTTATCTACTTGTGACTCTAAATCCCCATTCCTAGCCATGATAAACTTTAAAGCCTTATCCTGACCTAGCATTTGCTCAAAGATGATTTCCCATCTAGCAGAAAGAACATCATAGGAAGGAGATACCTCATCGTTGTCATTAATGTCGTCGGAGTCGGTCATGAAGAACATGCCGGTGAAGTCTTTGGCCTTCCCTTTCTTGTCTTAAGGGAGCTCCTCCTCCTTGTCCTCTTCGCTCCCGGAGTCCACATCGCTCATGGATCGACCTCCAAGAGCGCAAGAACCCAGTGAGCAGCCTTCCTGAGCTTGGCCTCATCAAACTTGGACTTGCGTCCCTAAGGCTTCTTCCAAGCTGATTTTTCATCCTTGTGGTTGCTCTTCCCTTTCAGCTTGGGGCAATTTGCCCGGATGTGATTAAGCTCGAACAACCTCCCATACACCTCGTCCTTCGCTCTGAAGAAACACACGCATGCGGTTCTTCAAATAGGCATAGTCGTGCCCATCGAAGATATGCGGTTTGGAGGACTACTTATCCAATGCCAAGTTCAGTGACCGGTTAAGATCAAGATTGAACTAACCGGGCTCTGATACCACTTGTTGGACCGAAAAGGCAACTAGAGTGGGGGTGAATAGGAGCTCAATCAATTTTTTTGCTTCAATAACGGATTCAAACGTGATATTGACTCCCATAGCTATAGGAACTACAAAGATCAATATATATAAGCATAGCGGAAGACTTGTACTTAATCTCTTTCAAACCCCCCAAAAAATGATCAAAAACATAAAAATCAGCCTAATGAACAGTACCAGCGGTCAGACTGATGAACAGTAAATGTGCGGTCAGACTGATAAACAGTGCGTGGTCAGACCGATGAACAGTAAAATCAGGTGAATAAATAGTAAACAACCTGAAAAACGAAATCAAAAATCGACGTAACTTTTGATCCGTAAGGCCAAAACTCACGAAATTTGAGACACACCTTCTCCAAGATATTAGGAACCTATTCCAATCAAAGATTACAGATATCCATGCCAAAGTTCCTATCGTTTTCAGTTTGAACGAAGTGTGCTCTAAAACCGAGCAAAAATTGAAATATGATCTAGAGACTTGCTCGTGGGTGATTGATGATCAAGATGACCCTAGATGGGTTCTCACATGTTGCAGCAAGTTAGATCACGGTAAGAAACCAACCAAAAATTCACGGATCAAAGAAAGACTCAAAATCATCAAATAGAGAGAAAGAAAGCAAATAAACCCATATTTGAGAGAACTTTCTTTGGATTGATTTGATATGGTTTTGGTTTACAGCCACTCCATCAATGAAGAACAAAGCTCAAGACATGAGCACGAAATCAAACCAAAACTCTCTAGAACCCTAACCTCCAACTATCTTCTCCCTAAGCACAAGAACAAAAACTAGGGTTTTCAAATATGAAAGGGTTGAGGGGGTGCAGCCACCTCTCCACCACGTGTAGGTTGATCCAACGGCTCTCATCATGTTAGCAAGTCTCTCCCATCCGGCTCCCACCGAAACCACCATGGCACTTGCACCGACCCCCGCGCCGCTTGATTCAACCAGTCGCACCGAACTGTCCGTTTGGTCACCCTTGTCTATTCTGCACCTTGCTTGAGTCCATTGACCTCACCCGGCATCGTCGATCGTTCTGAACCTCAACTCTCCAAGCCTAGTCCCGATCATCCTCGCCGTTGATCGTCGTTGACCACCAAGCAACCTGCACAACAATAGACAAGTAAATTGAATCCGGGAACAAGTTCTTCACAACTTGACACACGTTAGTCAAAACATGCATCATGCAACACATATGCCATGAAACCCATGAACTTGACCTAACAGCATTCCAAACTACGACGAAAACGCGTGTTCGACAAACCGTTAACGACATTGCCAATTGTAACATCATCCAAAGATCATGAGCATATCCCCATGATATTCACAAGATCAAGGATGTATCCAGGTTCAGGGCCCTCATGATGAGAGTAATATAGCCCTACGTCCTATCAAGTATCGGACTTGAATGATCAAGCCGTACTATATTTATATTGATGATTATTGGAAGTAGAGAGTGTGTTTACAGAAAGCGTATTGGCTGTCGACTATTAACTATCAAATGATTTTGTCTATCGCTCGTTTCGACCCTTGTCCTCGCCATTGCGTTGCCTTTTATAGTGTTCCCTTGGCAACAACCGCTTCCTACCAAGAAACGCCTCTTTATAAATTAACTGTTGTTGTAGAGACGAATGCCATAGTTGTAACTTCCTTGGAGTGATGTTTGGTGGAGCACTTCCATGTGGATTTCAATACCTTGAAATTCTCCTAGGTGAAAATCAACCATCAACCAAATTGGAGTTTTGTGAATTGAAAATAAGCGGTGTCTTCCAAGCCTATTGTGAGTGTGGCATTTGATTGCCATCACATCCGTTCTTGGTGGTAGTGCTCGAACATTTTGAGAAAGAATTGGTGAATCTGACATCTAACTCTATCACAATGCTTAGTGTCTTCGTCTACCTCGGCGAAGCATACTTTGGAGATTCCTAAAGATCCGGATATCTTTAAGTACTAATATGGCACGTTGAGAAATATCGGGATGATCACCGGAAGTGCTTCCTTGACCCTCCATGACGAGAAGGTAAAGGAGTACATCCATACCCATGTATACCAAGTTTTCTTGGTCTATATAGAAGAAGAAGTGGTTCTACATGACCTTAACCATTGACGACCGACTGCACTTCGCAAGGAAGGCAGCGGTGAAGAAGTCGTGGGAGATGACCTTGGGTAGTGATGACCTTGGGTAGTAGTGGTTGGATCGCTCCCTTCATCAAGGCCATCAACCTCCTTAGAGAGCAGGGACTGACCAGATGGCACATGGTACACAATTTCATCACGCGCCGCACCAACCCCCTAAAGAAGCGAGAACGCCCCATGTGGGCATACTCGGGGGTCACTGACACGACCAAATACTACAAGGATGGTGATTGTCCTTAGCCAAAACTATTCACAATATTTTCTTTCCGAGTAGATTCTGACTAAAGTTTTATGTGCAGACTTGCCATCGGCCGAAATTGTCAACCGAGTCAAGAACATCTGTGAGAAGTAGCCTGAGAACAAGGAAAGGATCCCTCAAATTCTAGTTCTCATCCCTTACAATGATAGGAACACCCGATTGAAGGTAAGCTTCATCAATCAATATTAATTTGGGTGATCGATACTCAAAGCTTCGATCGCTAAATAGTTTAATTTTCCTTTCCACGGCTTGTAGGCATGCAGGAGTCCTTGGACGATAGTGATATCGACCTGGGCTCTGCGGAGAAAGACTCAGAGGATGAACATTGTGTTCATCCGAGCAAAAAGTGTCGTCTAATGACGATGATAGACAAGAAGGCAGGTGAGTGATTGACTGCCCCTTTGTCGAGACATCCCCGGTCACTTCTTCCTGCAAAGCGGTAGTAGGAGAGGAAGAGAAAGGGAACAAGGTGGTGGAACCTAAAAGGAAGGTTCCACACTTGAAGGTACCTTTCTATTATGACGCTGCAACATACTCAGTTTCCCCTACTCTTGCCTATTGCCTATCGATGATCAGAACACGGGGTTCCCTATCGAGCTTATCTAGGAAAATAATATGAGAGCACAATCTAAACGAAGACCCTTTATTGATGTAGACAAAATGAATGTATAAGAATACAATGGCGATGTTACAGGATTGATCAAATGATCGTATGGAGTCATTGAATGATGAACATATGATGTGATATTACAGAATATGAGAGCTATCCCCTTTATTGCTATTCAAGGGGTAGTAGTTAATGTCGCTAAAGGAGTCTCTTATCTTCACACACGTTCCTTTGTTGATTCTTGAACCATCATGTCTCTTAGTCAACTTTTGTAAGTTGCCAAATACGCTAATAACCACTCTCACATTAGTGACGTGAGAAACTATCATGTTCTCGATCAGTTTGTTGGTCAAGGATGACCCAAAATCGTATGGTTGGTCGGGTAGTGTCCATAGTTGGTCGTCTCATGATCCAAACTGGTCTGCGATCAGTTTGGCCGTAATAAAGGGGATTAGACTTCTTTTAAATACGCCTCTATGTATTTCATTGAGGAGATTATATCCCTACTTTCGTGATATGAACAGCATGAGTACCCCTTGAGTACCTCTCTTATAGGGGACTCCTTCGACCAAAGTATACATCTTGTCCTTTCGGATACCCAATCGCTTTGCATCATCATCGTGTATTGTACCATTCTAAAGATACTCGTAGATAAGATTCATCCACGTATCCTTGTACTCTAGTGATACAACCTCACTCGAAGATGCCTCCGATTCGTTGACGAGAGATGGCTTTTCAAGTTGCTCCAAAAAAAACTCCTTGTGGGATGGGCGATCGGGAGTAAGCCATTCGGACCAACTAGTCAGCTAGAAAATTATCCTTTCGAGTAATGTATTGTACCTCGAGACAAAAAAAATGCCTTTCAACCATTCAAACTTTTGATAAATATTGTGACATGGTAGGATTAGCTAATGGACAGCTCGAAGGTTGGCCAAAAAGGCTCGACACCCGGTAATAGGCTCATAACATCTCATTTGTGTGAAAGATGGGTTGTCATTGGTAGGCGATCGGTTGCCGTGATGGACAACTAGCGCCGATCCCAATCAGCCATGGACATTCGCCCTTCTGGGGTAGTTGTACTCGCTATCCAGCCCATGACATAAGTCTCCTATGAAGAGATGTGGTTTCCCACTTCTTTGAGGATGTTGATGATTGTTGGCGGGAGGCAGTGTACGGTGGTTCCTTTCCTGCCCTTCCTCCTGATGAGTCGATGGATCGATGAATGGTTGTAGTCTGGGATGTTCTCGGTCCCTTCTCCTATGTCCAGAGATATGAGATAGACTGGACTCGGAGGGAGTTATCCTGGTTTGATGTGAGACCCCGGTTTATTTAGCTTGTAATGCTTAGTCCTCTATTGACTCTAGCATTACAAACAAAATTTACCGTGCCTCGGGAAAATGTATACTTCTCAGAATTGCAGTATACACACCCTTTTACAAAACATTGCATCAATTTCATACAACACATATAACTGAAGCTTGAACTTTACAAGCAAAAGACATATATAATAGTTATTACAAAGGAGACCAACCAGTCCCCAACAAGCTAAACAGTTAGAAATAACAGCGGAAGCAAAATGCCATAAGATGGCTAAGAAAAAAGCCAACCGGTTCGTCATACACTCATAAGGTAATCCGACTAGGCCGCCAAGCTAGTCGTCCACACCGCAACAAAACTCACAAAAGTCGATCCCTTGGGGATCCCTTGGGGCTCTATCACATGACCTCCAGCAGGTTCCATCCTATGAGTACGAGCAAAGCCGACCGACATACGGGCCTGATGTCTCGCCCCATAGTTGGGTACACGCCCTGGTACTTCCGGAAGACGGTACATAGGTGGTGCTGAAGCATATAGGGGAATCTCATTTGCACCATAAATCACATGGCGGTCAACAATCCCCATGTTACACAGGAGTTGTAAGTGCTCTTGGGCCACCACGAGACGTTGACGAGTCTCGTACAACTCATACACAGTGCACCGATGAATTTGGTCCATGATATGAACCAATCTTGCCAAGCGCCTAACACGGGATCTTCCCCAAACTGGATCCGGGCAAAGGTGTCCACCTTTGTGCCACGCTCCCTCATAGGAAAATGGTCATAAGGCGGCTGAGACAACTCCGTCAGATCATAACGGAGGTGGCTCATAGCTACACGAGCCACTTCCTGTAGAGCCATGGCCTCAGAAGTTCCACGTGCCTGGAAACAATATGGGATGCTCCCCGTGACTTGTCTTGCGATAATGTTGATCACGGCCAAGTATTCCTCCATGCACAGCCCCTGTCGCGGCGATAGATGGCGAGGTCGGTGGTAAGCAAAGTTCTCCTCCACATCATTTCTCGGAGAAGCGTGGGTATCCATCCACATTCTCAGATTGAGTTTCCTTGACCAGGTATTGACGACTCATCTAAGGACAAGAAAAACAAGGTAAGACTTCTTTTTCAATCCAAACAAGAGTAAGGTAAGAAAAGGCACTAAGAGGGATGAGGAATAAAAGATATTCCTAACTTATACTTTCGAAGGTAATTTGATAATTTCAAAATATTTTGACTCAAAAGGCTTACTAACTCTAACGCCGAGCACTATCTCTAACGTCATGTCGGTATGGCTCTGATACCAACGCTGTGGGGACCCCGGAGTTATCTCCGTAAGACCGAGACTAATCAAGGTCTTAGGGACATAACTCTAGATCTCCAGTAAATGGATTCCAACTTAACTCAATCTAAATGAGAGGCTTAACTACAACTAGAGCCCCGAGGATCATGTGCGCCGCTCCTCTACGAGCACTACATGATTGTCGGTTCTCCACCAAGTCAAGCACTATACTTAGTGAGTTAAATAGGAAGCCATGAACAGCGAGTACGACTTATATTGGCTTCCAAGATCAGCGACCAATATAACCATACTCTCATACAACGTTGATCACATCCATACAACACTCATACATAAATAGTACAAAAGTTATACATCACAGTTTCAAGTTTACAACTACATAAGTGGCCGACCGGCCAAATTAAACCAAGTTCATAGCGGAAGCAAGTAAATAAACCAAAATGCCTACAGTGGTATGCCACATAACCCATCGGCAACCGACTGGGAGCTAAAGATAGCACACTACTCATCGGTGTCGCCTAAATCGACACCGACAAGCTCATCGGTCTCAAAATCCTCCTCACCTGTAAAATCCAGCAAACACCTGGCTGAGTACAAAAGAGTACTCGCAAGTCTTACACAAATGAAAATTAGTTATGCATAAGGCTGTTCCAAGGGATGGCTCATATTGGCTTAGTTTTGCAAAAGAGACGCAACAAGTTACAACCTACACATACTAGATTTTGAAGTGTCATTTCAAATTCAGATTTGAAGTAGAAGTAAAGCATGTGAATAAGTAATAAATTCAATAACAAATAAATCATACAAATGGCAAAGTGGCTGTCCACCTTGATACAACGCCAAACATGGATAGCCCATTCATGACGATACCGAGTTTACCCACAATTTTAATACCAAGTCTAACAATAAGCAGCCACAAATTTCAAGCGGTCGTCCATAACCGTGGACACGGCTATTCGAATAGATTTATACCCTGCAGGGGTGTACTACATTACCCACACGACTTGATTAGCCCGTAAGCCTCCAGATGCCTCCGAATATAGCATACTTCTTATGGTATGCCGGCCGGGTAAATCAAGATATGGTCATTTTTAGCAAGAAGATCCCATAAGTTAAGTCCCTCAACCCAGGGCTCCTAGGAAACACAAGTTGTTAACGTCTCCATCCTGTCGGCCCAAAAGGAACACAGGATTTCTCGGTCCTATGCCCTTACAATTTCACCACTGTGAGACTTAACACAACAGAACCTTCCCCCTACTTAACCATACGGCACCCATATACCGTGTGTGATAGCACGAGTTTTACTTGAATTGCAACAACCCAAAGTTCGGTCCTTAATTGTCCAGACAAGTCAAACCACATACCCAATACTCGTGCACAAAGCACCATCACTAACCAACACTTGTCCAGACCAAAAGCTCATTTAAAATGACAAAATTTAACTCATAAAACAGATACGAAGATCTGAAAC
This sequence comes from Ampelocalamus luodianensis, assembly GCA_036346255.1. NCBI lineage: Eukaryota > Viridiplantae > Streptophyta > Magnoliopsida > Poales > Poaceae > Ampelocalamus > Ampelocalamus luodianensis. Next base: position 35,080 of record JAYEVH010000403.1, read on the forward strand.
AACGGTATATAATGAAAGTTGTGTTTATCCCATAATTGTCGGTTATTCCCGACAATCAGACTACCGCTTCTAGACTTGCATGGCTAAGCAAACCCGAACAATATAATTTCACACATCATATCATAAGCATTTCAGTACTGGAATAATTCATGGATAGCCACAATGACAAGATAATAGGACGTGCCTAACTATTCATCACAAAAATAGCGACAATATCAAAATAGCATGCAAGCAATTACCATTGCATCTATCCTAACAAAACTAGGATCAAATATGATGCAAAAAGAAAGTTCAAAGGATGCTTGCCTTGCTGGTAGGCTAATTGCTCTCCCTCAGTAGCGTAGGAGTCAATGTCAATAGGCTCGGAATCTATATAAGTACAATACCAAATAAACATCGAGAAATACCTCAAAATTCAAAAATGCTCAAAAATGCATGATTTTTCTACAGTAGCTAAGTCATGATTTTAGATGATTTTTTGTCAAAGAATTATTTCATTTTGATTTAGTATATGAAAGTTATGGTGGTTTGAAATTCAGATTTCGATATGTCCTTTTTGAGTAATTTAATTATGAGGTGAAAATTTGTAGATCAGTGGTGAGTACATGGATTACATGGATAAATAAGCAATATTATTACAAGTTCAAAACATTTGAGTTTGCTTCAATTGGAGTTTTCTTGATTTAGTTATGAATTTCTAAAGTTATCAGCATGTTCTTTTGTAAAGATAATAGGGTTAATAGCTTATTTTCCAAAATAATTCCCTCTGTTACAGAGACATGTTTGAAACCAATTTTAATATAAAGTTCATTAAAAATAAAAATTATCAAAAGTGGTTTCACTCATTTTGGAGTTGAGATGAAATAGTTATGCGTTTTATAAGTTAATACAAATTTTCAGTGTGCAATTTAACAGATTTCGAATTTCATAATGTATTTCATACTTTTCTTACCGAGCGCTATCCTAGCCGCGGTCACTGACCAGCGGGCCCGATGAATAGTGTGCTTTCTAAATTAACTCAGATTTAAATTCAGCTCTGACGTGTGGGACCCGTCGTTAGTGGCACGGTCCAATGGACTTGGTCCACGCGCCCATGTGCACGGTGCACGGGGTTTAAGGGCTAGGCCCACCCGCCAGTCTCTCCCACATCTCTCTTAACCACACGGGTTTCTGCGCGCGGAGCCCGCATGTAATAGACTCATTATTACTGCTAAGACAAGGTTTTAACGGTTAAACCAATCATTAGTTAATTAATGAGCGTCATTTGCCATAAAGCAGAGAAAATACGATGAGCTGTCACAGACGACAACGCGCGCTTGCGCGGTTGCCGTGCCCGCGGCGCTACTCGCCACGGCGGAGCCGGCCAAGGCCCGTGATAGCTTCGCAATAGTGCTACGCATCTTTGAGAGGTGGTGGCGAGGTCTGGGATGCCCTGCACCGGCGGCTAGCTGGAGCTAAACGGCGGCGGTTCTACGGCAAAAGCGCACCAAGCAAAAGAAAGCTCCGCAGCGACATACAAGCGAGTGCCCAGGTACTAGGGACTATCGGTGAACTACCTGAGCGAGAAATGATGCTCGAGGAAGCTCAGAGCTGCTGGGGGCTGCGTCGGCGCCGGAGAAGAAAGTAGCGGAGGCACGGTTTCGCGAGGAGAGGGGACCCTGGGCAAAACCAACAAAAATGAGTGGTCGGGGTAGCTCAAGGATCTCATGAGGATCCTGTGAGAGCAAGGAATTGGCAAAAAGCTTACCCAACTGAAGTGGGAGACGAAGGGGCTTGAACTTCGGCCGAAAAGGGCAAACTCCAATTCAGCAAGACCCTGCCATGTTTTCATGAAATTGCTTGAGGGGTTTTTAACCTCATGCCAAAACCTACGAGATGACATGAGAGAAAAACCAAGGAGCTCACCAGGGACCAAGAACACCACCTGGTGTCCTCGAGAGCGCGCTCTGGAAACGTCCGAGAGCTCGATAATGGACTGGATGCTACAAGCAAAGACAGGAGCTCGCATAAGCAAAAATGGACACGGGAATGAACCTAGAATAGGGAGGAATCACGCGGAGGGAGCTTACCTGAGAGACACGCACGGGAGAGCTTCCTCCTCCTCTGCCGAAAAGAGGAGAAGTGAGGAAGAACGGGGTACCGAGGTGGTATTATGCCCGGGCGATGACGGCATTGGAGGCGGCATGAAGAGAAGGTGGCTCCGGAGTGGACAACGGCAGCGGCGGAATGACGGCGTGAGCATCGCCGTTTCTGTGCGCGTCGGAACGGCGCGGCCGCGTGGAGCTCGGCTCCTGCGCGAGGTTGACGAAGCAGCTGACCGGTGGCCCCAACCGATCAGTGGCACAGGGAGCTGTGGCTCGGTGGGAAAGAGGGTTTCAATCGGGACCGTTAGATGGTGAATGGACGGATGAGATTAGAGGGGTATTCGGACTGTCCAAAACGATAAGGAGATCTGGGCCGTTGAACCTTGATCGACGACTGGGCCGCATGCGAAGGTGCGATTAGGTGGTTAAATGAGCCGTTGTGGACGCCCGAATGTTGAAATGTATCTAATTAAAGTTACATCAGAGCACAATGCTTAATTAAGGAACAGTGCTGCTCCTTCATTAAAGATCATGCTAGAAGCATAAATTTAATAAGTAACAAAACCAATATTCAGGTATCCCGGATATATGTCTCACAATGGTTCCCAGGACCAGTGACCATTGCACACATATCCTAAAACAACATTGCATCATACACATACAAGTCATACATTTTCATAATTAAACATAAGTTTACAATTCGGTTGGAGTACTACAATATTAAGTGACTTGGTCACTACAAAAGAGTAACAACGGAAGCAAAAATAAGCGCAAAATCCACCAATGGCCCCATCCACCCGCAGACGATTGCGTGGAGCAAAGAAGTAGCTTTACTCGATAGCGTCACCCTAATCGGCGCTAACGGGCACTTCATATAAATAACCGTCCTCACCTGCAACAATAGGTTATAGCACCTTGAGTACGGAAGGTACTCAGCAAGACTTACACAAACTAATAAAAGAAAGTGTTTATTGGAACCTATGCAAAGGAGTAGAATTTATATATGCATAAGGTTGCAAGGAAGGTATAATGGTTAAATTTTGCATAAAGTACTTTTAACCTACAATAACTAAGTTTTGATAAAGCAATTTAATAAATCAAAGTTGGACTACAAATAAGTAAATAAATGAAGTAATCAGAATGCGATTGCATGAACCCTCTCATGCGAAACAAAACCCAAGCGGATTTGAAAACAAAACTTCTATCTGGTGACATCAACTCAAGTTATCGTCCATGACCGTGGACACGGCTATTCGAATAGTTTGATACCTGCGAGGGTGTACATCTTTACCCACACGACTTAGTCACCGTTGCCTTGGACGCCCGAATGATGACATACTTCCTTTGGTATGCCGACCGGAAACTAAGATTTGGTATTTTCAACAAGCTAACACTATTGAGTTGGATACCCATGTGTGAACTGATCTTGCTTAAACAACGACTGATAACATCTTCTTAACCGGGGCACACATGTTGCGTCAGGAATGCCGACCCAAACATAAAGAAATGCGAACTGGGCTCTCTACCCATATTAGATTGCAATCGACATCTTTAAGGTATGCATACATGCGATTTTGAGCACATATACACCTCACCCTTCTAAAACATCCGATATTGACATACAAGCTCACATGGCATAAAACGCAGTCTATAGACCAAAGCATCTATGCCATACAAGATCAATACACATATCCTTACTCCCTTGTTTCCAACCCAATAGTCTTAACCCTTTACTTGACCAAACAGCGCCCATACACTGCATGTGGAAGTACGTGGGGGACTTGAATTGAATAGTCAGAGTTCAGTCCTTAATTGGTCCAGACAAGTCCACCACAATTCCCAATCTGCACAAAAGCACCATCACAGATCCTCTTGTCGGATCAATTTAAATTTAAAATGCAATTCTGATTTAAAGAAACTGGACAAAGAATTGAAGTAACTGAAATTTATTTGTTGCTCCCTGTTTGACAAGTTAATCTTGTCAAACACTAAATCTTATCTAGACTGCATGTCTAAGCAAATTCTAAAAATATGTATTATAGTATACAGTACTACGCTAGGGTTGAGTGTATGGTTATAATTAAGGTAATCCACAATGTTACTCAGGTCATAACTAACTAATACAGTCCATATTTGTATTTCTAGAAAAATAGCATGCAACAGATGTCACTGTATTTAGAAAAGCTATTGTAGAAAATTTGGGATCAACATGGTGCAAAGAGGATGCTTGCCTTGATAATAATAAACTTCTTGTGCAGGATCAGGTTGTTCAGAAATAGTGTCAAAAGCCTCAGAAGAACCAGATTCTATAAGAGACAATAAACTCTAATAAATACCAAAGCTGTCAACCAGTATAGAATGAAAGAAAATGTATGATCAATAAAGAAATGCATGATTAACAGCATGCTTAAGCCATAACTACCCTAATAGTGATAATAACCCATATTATCATATACAATTTTTAAATAACAGAAACTAGAGTCTAGATTAAAGTTGCAGTTTTCGGATTTTGAAAAGAACTGAAAACAGGACAGAAGCAGTTTTCGGGTTAGTTATGAATAGACTAAGTAAAAGACATTAAATTGAAACTTAGTCTGATTTCTAGAGTAGATAATAGTCTAGGCAAACCTTAAGCTAACCCTAATCGGCCAGATTACAAAAACTACCAAGATTTCAAAAGTTGTCGGTTGAGACAATAGCCGCAAATGGTAACATTTTATTACAAGTTTAAATAGATGACAACAAGGATTGAAAGAGCAGAGGTTTATGCTACTAGGGTTTGGTTGAGACCTAAATAGGATGATCAGTTGACAAGAGAAACCCTAGAACCTAGAAAATGATAGGAAAGACCGAAAAGTTATAAAAACAACTTTTCAGTTTAAAGCAAGTTAAAGCTACTTGACATTCAAGTGAATGATTCATATGAGTTGCTAAGGTCCCTAAGATGCTTAAGCTAGCAAAACTCACGATTTTAACTCACGAGCTAAGGAAAACATCAAGGTTCCTAAAACCGAGTTTGATCGAGAGAGAAATAAGCTCGGGTTTAACCTACAAAAGAGGCCAAATCTTTATCAAGCCGATACTGTGGTTTTGAATGGATGAACAAATTGGAGAAGCAAGAAACTCCTTTGGACAGCAATAGAAGATGATAAGCTCTAGTGGTCAACAATAGCGTGACTCAAAAAGCTAGGGTTATATATAGGGGTTGAGCTACAGGGCAAAGGAGAAGGGTCTAGAGTTGATGAGGTGTCCATTTAGGGCTAAATATCCAAAAATTAGTTGCATAATCTTTGGATAATTCCTCTCTCTATTGTGAAATGGCGCGCGCATGAGGCAAGGAAGAAGATAAGAACTCTCGCCATGCGGGTCCATTTGGCCATGCCATCGCAAGACGCTTCCTAAATCGCGAAAGAACAACAACCGTCTGATTAGAAATGGGCGGTTGCGATAAATAGAAGGATTAAAAGGTTTTAATCGGTATCGTTTAATAAGGGTCGTGCGATTTTAAATGAATGGTGGAGATTTAAAAGAGCGCTTCTGGATTTCGGGGGTCCACGTTCAAAGAGGGGCGTTGGATTGAAATCCAACGGTCAATCAAAAAGGATACACGTCACCCTTTAGATGAGATGACGAGGCACCGTCAGATGGACTTTCTACGGTCGGGATCGACGGAGGAACCGGATGGTCTGAATGCATACACGATATGGGCCCTACGATTAACATCCAACGGCCCAAAGAAAACAGCCCTAACGAAGACGCGGTAAAAAGGGGTGCCGTAGGATTTGAATCCGACGGTTAAAAGGAAAGCGCGCCTTTAAGTTCAAAAGGAAAAGGGCGGCGCGGTTGGATCGGGAATGGACGGTGGGGATCGAAAGGGGATCCGGAGTTGTCCGAATGCATACACCTCCCTTGACCGTCTGATCTAGATCCAACGGTGGGGATTGTGGCGCATACGTGGACAGCCCTCGCAGCGTTGCGACCACGTCCGTTCGATTGGAGATCAACGGCTCTCAGCACGCAAAGGGTTTGGGCTCGCGCCCGAGCGTGACTGAGCCGGACCACAACGCACCGGTTGGACCCAACCTCCTGGGTTTGAGTCGCTACAGTGCTAGGGTTTGGATTTGGACCAGATTAGTTGACCAAGCCTTATTCAAATACTCAAAAGTTTGACTGGCTTTTAAAATAACAAATAAATTTGTAAAATCATGAAATTTTCGAGAGGCTACTGGGATGATAGATTTCCCAAATAAATTTCTAAAATCACAGCTTCACTTTGTAAAATTCATAAATAATTACCTTAGCCCGAATAGGTTTACTTGAAACCACATATTTTTCTTCAAGTCAAGATAATTTCTAAAAATTCAACAAAATTATTTTTAGCCAAGATAATTTATCTAGGCTTTAATAAAAACACTACCCAGTCATAGTACAAGTTTTACCTTGTATTTCTTTTGAGACTGTAAATGGGTTTTTGGATTTTGGGTTAGAAAAGGAAGGTTTTAATTGGTAACAGCAAGTCCAAGTTGTTAATTATGAACAGTAATGTTATGAACAGTATTCCATTACTGTTCATAAAGCAGATTATTACTGTTTATAAAATTGGGGCTGTTACAGCCGTCTCGCCGGGTCGGACTCGAGCCTAAGAAACAGTGCGACTGGTTTGGGTCTAGGGTTTTGACTAAAATTTTAATTTGTTTCCTCTACTTTGACCAGGGCTTAAAAATAGAAATAAAATTCCTAAAATCATGAAATAATTTTTGGGGGTTCCTGGGATAGCCTAGTGTCCATAAAAATTATTGAACCCTACTTTTCATAATATATTTTGTAATATATAAATTCAAACTTAGGCTAGGTCTTTTAATGGTGTTTGAATTTTCTTAGGGTTCAAACCAGTCCCACAAATTTGGGAAAAATTATATTAATTCAAGATAATTAATATAGTATTTGAATAAATTATTTCCAGAGGACCTTTAGTAGAATTTATTTCAGTTTTAAGTTTGGAGTTCAAATTAAAGTGTATGTTTCAAATGTGTTTTGAGATTTTTCCAAGTACAACATTTAAATGAAGAGTTTCTAAACATGATGCATGCTAATGAGATGCATAATAAACCTCTTTATTAATTTGGGGATGTGACATGTCCATAATCTAGGACGAGGCTATTCGAATAGATCAAACCCTACAAGGGGTGTACCAATGTACCCACACTTCAGACCGCTTTTTTCCAAGCTATTAAGCACACTTCTTTTGGTATGCCGGCACGGCTAAGTCCTATGAGACATTTCCAATGGATTGAGCTAATCAAGAGCCGCACGTATGGGGGTTAACCCTTAGTAATCTGCCAATAAATATGGATCACAAGGACCCATACGTGAGTAGGATACACCGGCCTCGTGGTGCTCCTCCCTACAAACTTGTCCATGTTCATATAGCAATATACAACCCACCACGCGACTCATTAATTAACACCCTCCAAAGTACTTAGTCAAGAGAGGTCCCACATATCTCTAGTGTGGTTGGCACGCAAGAATGCTTGGTTTAGTGCAACAAGATGTTCGGTCCTTGTTGACTCGAAGCGCCATTCGATCCACACCAAAAACACACTATCTTACCATTGTGCCCAAGTCGAAATCATTTTGTTTTCGGTTTTATTTTTCACAAATAAACAAGGCACAAGATGCCAAACATAAGCAATAATAAGTTTGTGTGATCAAGGTCATCGACTAAGTCGATAACCGCCCAATTCTATCGGTAACTAAGCATTGCTAAGCATCATATCGCAAAGGCAATAAAAAGACCATAAATCATTCACCGGGCTCTAATTCACCAGTGAGGATAATAACCTATGGTAGTGGCAGGGGTGAATAATTTCAGGGCAACAATGCAATGGGATTAACTACCTCTAACCGACAAAATAAATCTTGACACAAAGAAGCATGCATACTTAGGTTTTGCAAACAAGATATTAGACTTTAAAATTAATAGGAGCAATATGATCAAATGATGCTACATCTACTTGCCTTGATGGAGATCACTTTCTTGCTGCAGAGGATCGCTCACGCAATCAACACAATCGTCGGAACCTATCGAAAGAACGAGAAAATCCAATAAAAACGAAGAACACCGAAAGAAACTCAAAAGCCAAATCATCCAAAATCCATGAAATTTATACAGCAGCAAGGGTATGATTTTAAATGAATTTAGAAACAAGAATAAAGTCATTTGGACTAAGTATGAAAAAGTTATGGCTAAAACAATTTCTCTGAGCCTAGAAATTCAAACTAAAATTATTTACTGGTACTGTTCATGGCATAAATTTCTAGAAATATCTGGAGCTTGAAATTTTTATGGTAGGTAGATATTGGCATCCTAAGGTTAGCAAAACTAAGTTTACTTTATTTGGAGTTATAATGAATTTGTTATGATTTTTCTAAGTTGTAAAACTAGTGTATCATTAATTTCAGTGGCAAAGACCACATTAAAACCCATTCTACACTAAAGTACATTACCAGAGGATTTCAGCAAAGTTTAGTTTGCTCAATTTGGAATTACAGAGAAAGAGTTATTCATTTTTCAAGTTTTAATGAGTTTCTAGACAACATTTTATGTTGAAACAAGTTAACACAGTTTATACCATTTTCTGCTATAGAACAGAGCCTAAATTCATTCTGAAGTTAAAGTTCATTTCATTTCATTTCAGAGCTAACACAATTCGAATCACTCTAAAAGGAGTTAAAATGAAATAGTTATGCACTTTTGAAATTTAAATACTTAAATACTTTGAAAAACCAGAGCTCTCGGGTGTGGTCCAACCGGTCTGACGAAAATGGGGAGGTCGGAACCATCGAGATTGAATCCAACGGCTCCAGAGCACAGGAGCACAGCGCACTAGCGCGGTGCGCACTGGGGAGGTCTTGACCGTCAGATCGAGATCTGGCGGTCCGGAGCTACGAGAGGAGGTCCTAAGGCTAATCGCAAGAGAGGAGGTCTAGACGGTGAGATCTGAAGGAGGAGAGGTCCTGGCGGCCAAGATTTACCGAGGAGGTCCTAACTGCCAAGGTCTCCACCGATGGATTTAGATCCAACGGCCCACGGGAGATGGGACATTCGGACTTCCCGAATGCCTCACCAAGTCTGGGCCACGGATCTCAAAAGGAACGGCTTAGAACAAGATCACATTCGGAGGTCCGAATGTTCACCAGATCTGAGCCGTAGATCTAGAGATGAACGGCAAAACAGGATCGGAATGTTAGAACTCTAAACGCGCCGAGAAGGTCTAGCCCGTTAGATCTAGATCTAATGGTCCAGAGCTGAGGGGAGGCCCTAAAGGTTAGATTGATAAGGGGAGATCCTAGACGGCTAAGATTTTACCGGGGAGAGGTCTTAATGGTCAGATCTACACGAGAGAGGTCCTAGTGGTAGAGGTCTAAACGGAGGGAGGTCCCGATGGTTAAAATCTTACAGAGAGAGGTCTTAAGGGTCAAGATCTCCACAGAGAGGTCCTCCAAGGTAAAGTTTTAACAGAGAAAGGTCTGAACGGTTCAGATCTCCATGGGGAGATCCTAAACGGCCCAGATCTGCTCGGGGTGGTCTGTAAGGTTAAGATCTCCGCAAAGAGGAGGTCCTGAGGTTTTCTTTGCAAAAGACCAAGGGGTGGTCTTTTGCAAAGAGGACCCCAAGGGTGGTCCCGAAGGTGATTTTTACAAAAATGACTGCGGGGTGGTCTTTTTGCACAGGAGATGATCCTAACGGTGAAGATCAAAACCTGGGAGGTCCTAAATGGCTAGGATTTAACCAGGGAGAGGTCCTGGCAACTAGGGTTTTATCAGAGGAGGATCTAACAGCTCAGAGCTAACCCACAGAGATCATATAACGGCCAAGATTACCCTAAGAGGTCCTGTGACTAAAGTTTTCGCGGAGGAAGACCCTACGGCTAAGAGTTAATCTTATGAGGTCATCAACGGTCTAGATTAAACCTAAAGAGGTCTTGAAGGTGGTCTGGGCGGCGGTTTAGCGTACGACAACAGGGGATCGTGGTCCACACGTGATCGACACACTAATTATTTCCGACAGCCAATTATTGCTAATCATCGCGCTACAAAGATGGTCCGAGTACAGCACGACAAGAACCCGAGTGCAAAGAAAAGCTCATCGCCAGCGATGTGGACCACGCTGGCATGAACCAAGGGTAGGAATGGGTCTAAAATAGCAAGGTGGACCTAAAGGTACCAAAGGCCGGTGCTAAAAGGCTTTCTACTGGTGGCTAGCCGGAGATGACCGCTCGCAACAAAATACGACAAAAATGCAAAACTAAAGTAGCCCCGCACCATTTAACAGAGAAAAAGCTCAAGCACTAAGGGACTAATAAGAGTGTACCTGAGTTCGGAGAAAGCAAGGAGATAGCAGGAGGAGCTCCGACGACCAAAAGCTTGCCAGAGATGAGGAAGAAGGCAAATCCGCCCTCAAAGAGCAAGCCCCCAATTTGTCAACCTTTGTGAAGGTCAAACAACACAAGTCAGGGGATGCTCAAGGTGGCCAATTGAACAAGTTGGCATGCCAAAAGTTGCAATTAAACCACTAGAGCTCGGATGTCCTTGAGGAGCTCCAAGGTCCGACAATGGCGAGAGGGTGCTCTCGGGTGTTGTGAATACAAGAACATAGAGATGAGCTTGGGCTGGCAAAATGGTGTCTAAAAGAAGCTAAGGAGGAGCTCAGGGTCCTATAAAGCTGAGAGAGCAAGGCAAAGCAATGGCAAGGCCCTAAGAGTGCACTGAGTCAAAAGTCCTGCCATGGGTACACTCGATTTGACAAGGGCAAGTAGAAGAGGACTTTTAGGGCAAAGCTCTAACCATCATTTAATGTTTGGCAGTAGAGAGCCGTTGAAAAGGATAAGGATTTGACAAAGCACTACTCCTCACTGCCATAGCTCACGCGCGCAAGGAAGGTGATGATGACTAGCTCAGAGGGTCCCACCTGTCAGTGAAATAACCCTAGGTGGTCTGGTCAGAGAACGAAACGGTTAGGTTGAGTCCGAAGATTGAGTGGGAAGGTCTTGACGGTTGGATATGAATCGAAGGGCCCTGATTTAAAGAAGGGATCGGAGGTCCTAATGCACAAGGAGGTCTGAGGCACAGATTAAAGGATGGACGGCCCAAGATCACTCAGGTGCTACCAGAGGTGGTCTGGAGGGTTGTTTTGCGAAAGACCAGCGGGGTGGTTTTTGCAAAATGCCAACGTGGTCTGAGGAGGAGTTGGGAGGTCTTTTGAGGAGGTCTTCGGGGATCTCTAGGGAGGTCTTTTTGGGGAGCTCTTGTAGGAGGTCCGAGAGGTCAGCGCGGAGGTCTTTGAGGACGACCAAGGGTGGTCCTTGCGAAGATACAAAAGGGAGGTCCAAGGGGAGGTCGGGGAGGGTTGTCTTTGCAAAAAGGCACGAGGTGGTCTGCACGAGTGGGAGGTCTTAGAGCTCCCAAGATCGCAGCGGTAGGGCAAGGATCCAATGGCTGAAAGTGGTCGTGCACTGGAAGGAGCTCGGGGCTGAGATGCAATGGTCGGGTCCAACCGAGACCAAGGGTTGGGCTCGGTTTTGACTCAAACCCAACCAGGACTTTGACTAAGACTTGATTTTGAGGCTGAAAGTTTGAGGGGTATTTGGAGGTAACAAACTAACTCTAAAATTTCTAAAATTTTTACAGTAGCTTGCTGACTTTGAGATGGACCTTGTATAAAATTTTCAGAGGTTTTTATGCTGAGCATTTTTCTCCATAAATTTCTCAAGGTGCTGAACTAGGCTTGTGACCAAGGGTCAAAGTGGTTCGACTGCCTCTTAAAATATTCAAACAATTTCTAAAAATTGTGAAATTTTTCAAAGGGGTCACCCAACATCCTTAGAACCCAGGAAAATTATTTCTAGTGGATGATCACCAGATTTGACAAGGGTTGGAAAAGAAGGGTCATGACTTTAATCAATTTGGAGGTTCTGGTTTTTGATTTCCCATAATTCCATTACAAGAATTGCAGAAAAGTTCAAAAACTTCAAGATGCAAGAAAAGTTTTAAATTTCACACATTTTCTTACATTTGAAACACCAACCCAGATTTGGGCTGTTACATTTGACTTCCAAAATGTTGTTGTCAATGGCGCTCAGACCTACTAATGGTTAATTGGAGTTGTTGTGCAATCTTTTGTGTGAAATCTTCGAAACATGGAGGTCTTGCAACATCTATGGGTGGATGTTCAAGGAGATCGTTAGCAAGTTGTAAGTCTTAAGCAATTACCGACTGGTAACAGCCCCGGACAGGAAGTGGCAATCCTCCTTCTTCTGACGGTTTCTGGAGTATCTACCTCCGTGAGCGATGAACACTCCCAGGGCGGTGTGCGATCACCTGAAGTACATCTATGGCGCTCATCAGAGTTGATATCTTTGTCACCAGGGAGGTTGTTGTGTCATTCTAACCATTCCTCAAAGGGCGTGAATCTCGTGGATTCCTCAGAGTACGATGGTCGGGACTACGATCGGAATCATCGATGCTAGAGAAGACCTCTCGGTCGCCGTTGGCAGTCGATCCCTCCTGGCTTGAGGAATAGTCAAAAGAGAGTGCCTCAGCACATGTTGGAGTCCCTTCTAAGAAGGGAAATTCCAGGTTATAAGTATATCCTCTGGACAGCCGACTGGATCTGGACTGTTAGAGTCCCCGATCGTCTCTCGGGTACTAGTAACCGCACAGTGACAGATACCAAATGATTATCGAGCCTTGGAATATGCTGCGCTAGGGCTTACCGCATTGGCTCGAGTATCATTACACGGACTTCGGCCCTTGAGGGTGGCGCCCTTAGCACATGTCCTGATTGGAAGTTGTTTATGGTCATTTGGACCCTTGCCCTTGGGGGATTCAGATTCTCCCTCTGGGTGTAAATGAGCTAGTGGCAGCGAGTCCTACACATTGCCAGAGAGGTGGTTCCAGGGATTCGAGAAGAACCCCTAGAACGCGCATTCCCCTCGGATGAGAGGATATCCTGCTCAATTGTGTCGTAGTAGGCATCCATGTCGATTCCTACGTAATCTGTTATATCGAACCAGTTCTCCTCATTCCACTCATCTGCCATGCATACATGAGGGGCTGATAAGAACCAAAATCTAGTCGTATCCGTCCCCACTGACGGCGCCAATGGTCAACGAATTACTATCAATCTTACAAAGTAAATGCGGGAGACATGACACAGGGGATCATGCAGGGGAGACAGAGTGTTTAGACAGGTTCAGGCCTTCTCTTGATAGAATAACAACCCTACTCCTGTGTTCTTGTATGCAATGAGAGCTACAATGGGGTGCACAGTGCTCGGGATGGACAGTGTGCGACTAAGGAGTCGAAGGGGTGGCAGTTAGCGTCTGTAGAGAGTCGCCTCGTCGATTCTAGCCATCCACACGTGTGGAGTGGTTGTTGTGCAGTTATTGTTAGAGATAGAAAGCAAGGATGTGTGGTTATGTCAGAAGATAACGGTGCACATTTCTTTGATCTAAACATGTAGTTAGTTACGGTAGACATGCTACCCAGTCGGAGGGTTCGGACCCACATGTCTGATCGTAGACACCTCCTACTAGAGGATGGTCGATGCCGAGGACGGTCTGAGCATATTCTCCCCGACCAGGGGTACTTGTGGGAGCTATTTGACTAAGTTTTGTTCTGACAGCTACTACAGACGATAAATCATTAATTATGGATTACTTAATCCTCATTACCGTGTACACGATTGAAGTCATATTTTTTGTACGAAAGTGTACACTATAGTGTATACAATCCGAATGTAAACAACAATAGCTTCAAAATTAATCCAGATTGAGATATGGACTAAAGATCATTTGGACTCTTTCGTACTACACAGTGAGTTAATGTGCAAAAGAAGCCAAAACTGGTATCATACGGCCACGGTGGCGGCAGGGAGTCGACGAGTCTGGAGAAGATGGAGGTCAGGGCGCCTTGCTTGCCCATTGGATCAGTAATCGGATGGAAATGAGTAACGGAGTTAATGAGCTCGATCCAGGGACGGAGGTGTACAGACAAAGTTGTTGTGGAAGGAGCTGAATAGGGAGGAGTTCAGGCGAGCCCAGAGACGAGGTGAAGCGGTGGCCATGACCGGTGAGCGAGGAGGAGAGGAGCTGGAGGTTGAAGAAGGAGAGGGGCAAAACTATCTATAGTGCTAAATCATAGAGAAATACGCACATTCTATAGCAAATAATCAATTGCGATAGAAGCAGCGATGGCGAAGGTGGGGAAGGCGGGGCCTCCTCTCGACGCTGCAATCCGCACCACACTCCCACTCCTCTCCTCCTCTCCCCCTCTCCCGATTGGTGCTGTAACTTGAGGTCGAGGTGCACGACGCCGGCGCGGTGGCAGGTGGTGACGTCTTTGAGCACCTGCAGCATCCAACGCTTAAGCTGGCCGGCAGGGAGGCCTCCCGCGGAGGCCCATCGAGGACGACAACAGTGAGGTCTAGCGGGAGCCGCTCGAGGATGAGGACGTCGTCGTCGTGGTCGCCGCCGGGCAAGTGGTCCAGGAGCACGATGACATGGGGGGAGGAATCATTGTCGACGACGTGGAATTCGTCGGCCTCACGGTGGGCACTAACAGCGTTGTGGACCTCCTTGAGGGCGACTGGGTTGCCGGCAGGACGCTGCCTAAGCTGTTGGAGTTGAGGTATAACAGCGCGAAGTCGGTGAGGAGGCTGAGCTCCAGCAAGAGGTATCCCGCGATGTCGTTGTGGTTGGAGTCGACGTTGGCGATGGCAAGCACGCACCGGTCCCATGACAACAGTGAGCAGAAGACGCCGGTGTAGTTGTAGACCCTAGGCCCCACCTAGTCGGCGGTGAGGTTCTTCGAGTCTGAGAAGATGGCGTGCTGCTTCTACGTCTGCAGCGCGACATACGCGTCCTGGAGCCGTTGGTTCGGGAACCTCCACGCTAGGTCCACCACTGACTTCAATTTTAGGATCTTTAAACTTGAACCTTCTATTTAGACTGTACGAGAATGATCATGTAATACTTTGACTCAAATGCAAAACTTTATTGTACTGCCTTGTCTAGATAGTATTTAATGTAGAGAACTCTTTCCACATCCTGTATTCGGCGAGTTAAAAAAATAGTTCAGTGAATAGATGTGTTCAGGTTCACAAGTCACAATTTATATATGATATTTGTGGACTACCTATTGCTATTCTTGGTGAACCTTGGAGTTAGTAAGTAGAATATCTCGAGATGCATAATTTTCAGTTAGCTAGGGTGTGTTTGATTTGGTGTATAAGCTTGGGCCAGGCTTCTTAGATGCAGATTTTTTTTTTTATTTCGCTTGTTTGGATGGCTGTATATGCAAAAGGTGTCTTCGGGCCAGGCTGGGCAAAAACGCCCAATTTCTCCGTTTCTCCAGATGCAGGCTCTGCTAATGATGTTATTAAGGGGTGATCAGTACATATTAGGTAGTATTAGAGTGGATTAAAGTAGGTTAAGGTAAAATGAGGGTTATTAGTATATATTAAGACAAAATTAAAGCAATGCTAACATTTTCTTTCCACCGTCTCTTGCATCTATGCTTGCGGTCAACGTCCTTATGTACCCAACCAAACAACATCTCAGCATAGCCTGGTCCAACAGAAACAGCCAACCAAACAATACATATTGTATCCACACAGCCTGGCTGGCTTTAGTCTGGATGACCTATACGGGCCAGGTTAAAGGTACGCAGGAACCAAAGATCTATCTTTTGTTTAGCATGACTTTTTTTTTGTGTTGTAGTTTGATAATAGAATAATAGGTTCTACCTGCTTCACCCATCACTGCACCAGCCCGCAGTTCTAGTGCACCGCCACCACAGTCTGTCGCCGCCACCCCGCGTCCTGCTTCCTCGCATTCTACAACCTCTGGATCTCGACCCTCCAGCATAGGGGTGCAAACGGAGCGGATATTTCCCGACCGACCGAATAAATGTGGGCAAAATTCGGAGCTTTTTCTCAGATATCCGTTTTTTTTATTCGGGTTCGAATTCGGATATTTTTGGTCGGATACGAATTCGGATTCGGTAAAAAAAGATATCCAATGAATTCGGAGCTATCCGAAGACTATCCGGTTGACTATCCGAACTGCCGGAGCATCAAAACCACCCCATTGACCATCCATTTTCCCGCTCCCGCACAGAGCGCAGTCCTCCCTCCCGCGCCCGCCTCCCCTAACCCTAACCCTCCCTGCCGCCGCCGCCGCGTTCTTCCTCCCTCGTCGCTGACGACGCCTCCCTTCCCCTCCTGCAGTCCCTCCTCAATCGTCATCTACACGACCTCCCCCACCCGCAGCCTCCACCTCCGCCTCCCTCCTCCCTCGCCGCCGCCGCCTCCCCTCCCTCCCTCCCTCACCTCTCCCTGGCCCCCTCCTCATCTCTGCCTCCCCCCACCCGCGCCCTTCCCCGCTGCGTCCCTCCTCCCTCGCCGCTGCAGGCTCCCCTACCACATCCCCGTGTAGATCCGGCGCCGCCTCCTCCTCGGCCGCATCCTCGACAAATCTAGAGCCGCCTCCACTAATCATGTCCTCGCACAGATCCGGCACTGCGTCGCCATGCAGGATTGATGCCGCCTGCCCCGGCCGTTACCCACACAGACCCGACGTTGGCTCCACCTCCAGCCGCATCCCATCTTGTGTTATTGACTCGTGCTTGGTGCCACCGCCTAGGTGGAAGCCTGCAGATCCCATGTCACCGGACGCCTGCATGTTTGTGGTGAAGAGCTTGCTAGGAGGTCAACCGGTGTAAAAAGGTATGGTTTTCTCCTCAAGCAGTTTCTACATTTCACTTCCCAGTTTTTAATCTGCACGTACTCTGGAAGAACACTTAGATTAGATAGTATTAACTTGTATGTCTCCTTCCGGTGGTACTAATTGAAGCGTTTTCATTTGCTGGGTTGGATAGTCCAACGGTGTTGATCAATTCTCGTCAGTGGCAGCAAGGCTGCAGAGTGCAGACAAGGCTACATAATATCTAGTTTGCATTTTATATTAAATTGCATCAGGAAACATGCCAACATAGGAATTTCCTTTGATATGAGATGCACTATCCAGAAAGACTACATGAAGAACCTAGCTTTCATGTGAATGTTCAGACTTTTTAGTGGAATGATCTAAATCCCCCACCCAAATCTTGTGAAACTTACTGGTAACGCTTGGAGGATCTACAGCGGCTCCTCGTACGAGTTCATGCCAAGAGGCGCTTGGAGCATCATCTTTCAGAGTAAGTTCTCAAATTTTCTAGTGTGATGTCCTCATGTGCATGATATGTTTCATTCTTGCTATTAGAAATGAATGAGTGACAATGCTATGATATTGTGGGGTTCGCACTTCCAACCGCAAGAATGCATACAGAATATAATGCAAAACTCTCGATTTTGGCTTGGTAAAAGGTGGTCTAAGCGGTGATAAAAGTCATGTCTCTACAAGGGTCATGGGGACACAAGGATATTTGCTCTGAATATCTCGTGATGTAATCTTTGTAATGTGCCTTACCAACCAACTAATAGAATCATATTGTTTGTCTATCTTTTCATGCATCTTATCTTAGTGACATGGATGAAATAAGACATTAATTGATCTTTGAAAAAAACGGGGTGGGGCTCCATTCTTTTTAGCATTGTCTTTGTAACTATTTTTAGGTTTCATGTTCAAGAACAAGATTGCTCACTTCCTAGAAAAAGAAGAAAAAACCAACATTGCTCACAAGTCGCAATATTCCTATTTTTTGTTGATGCGTTAGCGGTGGGGCAACAAGACATCTCTGCATTGGGGAAAAATAATATTTGTATCAAGACATGGATACTTCATGGCGTGCATGTCATATCTGTTAGATTCACTTAGTTTTATATGGTGTGGCTCTTCATTGTGCTTAGATGCGCCTTTGTTTAAAGGAACACGTTTCTCTATAGCAATTAAGGGTATAAATTATTTTTTTAGCAGCAAAGAACATGACTCACTTGGAAAGTAGCACAACATGTCTTTGGACAATCCACTTTAGATTGGCAATTGTTGTTTCATTCATGTGATGATTATTATTTAAATACTTAAGAATGTGTTGATGATGCATGGCATCCTGTAAAGGGAAAACATCGACGCACCCCATTATACTAATCGAACGGCACTTTATGCTTGCCACATCTTTGGTTAGTCCAAAAGGATAACTAGATGCTCTAGTTGGTTCATGCACGAACTACCTCAAAATCGTAAATTGTGGTTAGTTACATCTTCCTTCCACTCAAGTCAACACAAAAGTTCTCATCACTAACTTGCCTCATCTTGTTCTTTAATCTACAATTGTGCACATGCTCTAATGGTAAAAGTCAAGAACGATTTTCATGCATATGACTGACAGCAACCTTGTGTGATTTTCGCCACATTTTGCACATGCCATTTGACCGCAAAGAGTGATGTCTATAGCCTGGTGGAGTGGGCAAGACCTTACATCACAAACAAGAGGAGGGTCATCCATGTCCTGGACTCACGGCTAGGGTCTCAATACTCGCTTTCCGCAGCCCAGAAGACCGCAGTGCTTGCGATGCAATGCCTGTCGATGGACGCATGATGGAGGCCAGGCATGGATCAGGTTGTCACTATGTTGGAACAGCTTCAAGAGTCGAAGTCCACAACGAAAATAGGTAAGTAGGAGGATTGCTGGCTACAAATGTAATTAACCCATGATGCACTATAACATAACAAGTTGTGCATGTTTGGATAATAATATTGGTTCTCTTCTTAAAAAATTTAAGTAGTATGCCTGCATCTTTAGTGTGAAAGATAATTTAGGGGTGAAGTTGATGGATTTTCATGAATCAATTGCAGGTCAAAGATCTAGTTGATGCTCATGTGAAAGCACTCAACAAGGCATAGCCTATTTGTCACATCCCCAAATTAATAAAGAGGTTTATTATACATCTCATTAGCATGCATCACGTTTTGAAACTTTTTATTTAAATATTGTACTTGGAAAATCTCAAAATACATATGAAACATACACTTTAATTTGAACTCCAAACTAAAAACTAAAATAAATACTACTAAAGTTCCTATGTAAATAATTTATTTTAATACTATATTAATTATCATGAATAAATATAATTTTTTCTAAATTTTTGGGACCGGTTTGAACCCTATGAAAATTCAACCACAATTTAAAGACCAACATTATGTTTGAATTTAAATTATACACTTTATATCATGAAAAGTAGGGTTAAATAATTTTTATGGAAACTAGACCTACCCAGGAACCTCTATGATTTATTTCACATTTTTAGGAAATTTATTTCTATTTTTAGCACCTCAGTCAAAGTAGAACCAGTTTGAATTATCTCAGTCAAAACCCTAAACCAAACCGGCTGCTACTATTCATCGTGCTCGAGTCCGACTTCGCCACTTGACTCTGGTCGAGTCAACTAGATGCACCGACGCATGCAGACCCTTGGATCTAAGATCAACGATCCAGATCTCACCACGATTGGGCAGTTCGAAACAGCGCTTAAAGATCTCATCCGTCCGATCCTGATCTAACGGTCTGCATTCAGCCACGTAGTGCTGGCTTACCTCCGCACCTTGAGTCGTTGTCATCGCGGGCCGCCTGTCAGGCCCTTCTTCTTCCTCGGGCAGGCGCGTGCGCAGGAGCCGAGCTCCACGCGGCCGCGAATCTCTTCCGCGCGCTAGTGACGCCGTCAATCCGCCGCTGCCGTTGGCCACTCCTGGAGCTTCTTCACTTCACGCCGCCTCCATCTCCGTCAACATCCGAGGATAATACCCCTCACAACCTCTCTTCTCCTCACTTCTCCTCCCGTTGACCGAGGAGAGGAGCTTGTTCTTTCTCTCTACACGGTGAGCTTCCTCGCGTGGTTCCCTCATCTCTGTAATCCATCCCGTATCCATTTTTACTAATCTCGGCTCCTCTCGTGCCTTGTAGGTCCCGGTCACGAGTGCCATTGGAAGCTCTAGAGCACTCGGAGGACACCTCGGTGTCATCTTCGTCTCGTGAGATCCTCCCCATTTCTTGCGCTACTGTGTGCTAGGTTATAAGGAGTAGAACCCTCACCTAATTTGTCGGATAATGCACAGAGCTCTGTGATTTCTTGTTTTCCGATTCACGGCCGTGGAGCTCGTCTTCTTCCCGACGCCGCACAGTGAGTTCCCGTCGATTCAACCCTCCGGGACCATCTCATGGATGTCCTGTTCGCTCCCACCTCACATTGTTCTTCTTGTCCCCAAAACGTTCCCACCGCGGTGACCTCCTCTCTCGCCGCTGGTTTCGCTGGCCGAGTCGAAGACGAAGACCCTTGGTCCCCGTGCTTCTCCTTCGCGTCACTTGAACTCCAAGAGTCCGGATCTAGCACCGCTGCCTCGGTGGTTTACGCCTCGTGATCTCTCGGCACCGTATACACCTCCTCCGCTCGACTCATGGCCGCGCCACCGTGCCTCTTCTCGGCAAAATCACCATCGGAAGGTAGTTCTTGCTATTGCCTTCCGTTTTCACTAGGTCCTGCACTCTCCGCCTTCCCGCCGCCGACAAGCATGGCAACGCCACTACCGCGCCATTTCTGTTGTCGAAGATTACGCCCAAAGCAGAGTTTTGTCGATTAATTAGCACTAATGGTTGTAGTTGTTTAGTCCCGAGTCTATGACTTGTGGGCCTTAGTGTAGTTTAAGTGGATGCGTAGTTTGTAGAATACGCCGCTAAAAGGAAAACGTATCCCTAACATGCTTAGAACAGCTTTTACGTTTAAGTGTTTTGAAAACGTATTCATAGGATTACGCTTCAACTTTTCGCCAAGACCAAGCCCACGTTGGATCTGGTCAAAGCATTGACCCGGCCCCACTCGTCATCCCCGTGGCTAGCTGAGCCTCGGTGAGAAAAGTATGAAATGCATTAGGAAATTAGAAAATCTGTGGATGATTTATTTATACACTGAAAAATTGTATGAACTTCTAAAATGCATAACTATTTCATCTCAACTCCAAAATGAATGGAACCACTTCTGGTAATTTTAATTTTTAATGAACTTTATATTAAAATTGGTTTCAAACATGTCTCTGTAACAGAGAGCATTATTTTGGAATATGAGCTATAAACACTATTATTTTTACAAAAGAAAAAGGCTGATAACTTTAAAAATTCATAAAAAATTCTTGGAAACTCCAAAAACAGTGAAATCAGTTTTGATAATTTCTATTTCAAATAAAATTAATTATAAAAATGGTTTCAAACTTACCTCTATCACAGAAACTATAGTTTGAGGAAAATGATCCTAAAGGGTATTATTTTTACACTATTAATGCTAATAACTTTAGAAGTCAATAACTAAATCATGAAAACTCCAATTGGAGCAAACTCAACTGTTTTGAACTTGTAATAATATTTCCTATTTATCCATGAAATCCATGTACTCACCACCACTCTACAAATTTTCATCTCATAATTAAATTACATGAATGAAGGCATATTGAAATCTGAAATTCAAACCACCATAACTTTCATATACTAAATCAAAATAAAATAATTCTTTCACCAAAAATCATCTAAAATCATGACTTAGCTACTGTAGAAAAATCATGCATTTTTGAGCATCTTGATTTTGGAGTATTCCTCTGTTTATATCGGTCTTTATTCTTTAGATTCAAGCAATTGATATTGACTCTTACACTACCGAGAGCGAACAATTACTCTACCAGCAAGGCAAGCGCCTTTGATCTTTCTTTTGCATCATATTTGATCCCGTTTTGTTAGGATAGATGCAATGATAATTGCTTGCATGCTATTTTGATATTGTCGCTATTTTTGTGATGAATAGTTAGACACATCCTATTATCTTATCATTGTGGCTATCCATGAATTATTCCAGTACTGAAATGATTAAGATAGGATGCGTGAATTTGAGTTATTCGGGTTTTGCTTAGTCATGCAAGTCTAGAACCGGTAGTTTGATTGTCGGGAATAACCCGACAATTATGGGATAAACACAACTCTCATTATATACTTTTGTTTCAGATCTTCATATCTATTTTATGAGTTAAACTTTGACATTTTAAAGAAGTTTTTGGTCCGACAAGTGTTGGTTAGTGATGGTGCTCTGTGCACGAGATTTGGGTATGTGGTTTGACTTGTCTGAACAATTAAGGACCGAACTTTGGGTACCTGCTGTTCAAGCAACACTCGTGCTATCACACGCAATATATGGGTGTTGTATGGTTAAGTAGGGGGAAGGTTTTGTTGTGTTGAGTCCCACGGTGGTGAAATTGTAAGGGCACAGGACCAGAAATCCTATGTTTTCCTTTTGGGCCAATAGGATGGAGATTAGGGTGGGAGTGGTTCGCCTTATCCATTGGGGCACGAAACCGAAACAAAAATTCTAGTGATATGGGCTAGAAGGGTAACCCAATAGAAAACATGGTTCAATAGGTTCGGAATCTATTGGTTCCTGGGGTTCGAGTGGATCGAACCGAACGCATTATCGTCATCCTTCCAATGCCGGACAATGGTGGCTTCGTCTCCCCCCCATAAAGCAGCCACTTGCGGTTCTTGGCGTGTTCCTAGCCTTCCTTGTACGGACACGGGCGCAGCCATGGACATGGCGGGGGAGGAGGAGGAGGCCTACAAGTACGAGTACGAGTTCAACCTTGGGAACCCCTTCACCAGCCCCGCCGACGAGCCGATCGCCAGCCTCCTCGACGCCGAGGTCCACCACTCGCCGTCTGTCTCCGCCGCCACCTCCGCTGCCGCGCCGCGCCGCCGCTTCATCTCCAAGGTATGTATGCGCGCGACGCGCCCGCGATTCTCTTGTCTGTGTTTCTTTCTTGCGGATGGTTCCTCCCCGCTTGTCGATCGATCACCTCGATCGCCCAAAGCGGCACGATGGCGAGCTGGCGTGCACCCGCTGGTCGCCTACCTCGCGCTCAACTACGTGGATCGCTTCCTCTCCAAGTGCCAATTGCCGTAAGAACGCAAAAGATGGAGAATTGCCGTGGTACACAAATTGCGGTAAGAACTCACGCCGCCTTGGAGGAGAGGAATGAATTTGTCGACAAAGGCCCGCCTCCTTTTCTTTGATACTTTGGCAATTGAAGGTTGTCCGAACTAAGTCAATTGCCTCTTCTACCTCCTCTGTAATACTGATTGAAGATAGATCGTGTTGGGTTGATGACTCTTCCAAGAATTGCCGTGGTACACGACAATGAGCAAAGGGGTCATCATCAATGCTCTCTCGTGCCTTGCTAGAGGTATGTGTTGCATTTGCTTTCTTGTCGATCTCGCGTGTAAGCTCCTCTTGGCTATAAAACTTTATCGTTTCATTTGGGCTTGGTGTGATTATGTCATTTGGACTTCTCCGCACTGTATAACTGTGGTAGTAGCATGTATTTGTAAGAGTCTAAGATGAGAGGAACTTAATGTTTTTCTCGTTGTTCATTTGCAGGAGGCAAACATGGCGTCTGGCGATCCCATTATTTTTAGTTGAGCATATGCATTTTGCAAGACAACTCTTGATTGGTGTAATCATGTAATACTCATACCAGAAACCTTCTTTGAATGAAAGCTATTGCCTATGCATTTTACATGATGCCCGACTTATAGCTAGCTTATGTCAGAAGAGATATGCTAAAGCTTCCGAAAGAGGCTATTGCTTATGCTGTAAGGGTCAACCCATATGATCCAGTGGATCATAAGGGTCATGGCAGCACAATCAAAAGGGTTGACCCTTTAACCCCTTCTTAATCCATAGGCCACACGGGACAGACCCTATCCAGTCCGGACCGACCCACTCCCACCCCTAATGGAGATGTTAACGTCTTGTGTTTCCTAGGAGCCCTAGGTTGAGGGACTTAGCTCAATGGGATCTTCTTGCTAAAAATGACCATATCTTGATTTACCCGTCCGGCATACCATAGGAAGTATGCTATATTCGGAGGCATCTGGAGGCTTACGGGCTAATCAAGTCGTGTGGGTAAAGTAGTACGCCCCTGCAGGGTATAAATCTATTCGAATAGCCGTGTCCACGGTTATGGACGACCGCTTGAAATTTGTGGCTGCTTATTGTTAGACTTGGAATTAAAATTGTTGGTGAACTCGGCTTTGTCATAAATGGGATGTTCATGCTTGTTGTTGTATCAAAGTGGACAGCCACTTTGCTAATTGTACGATTTATTTGTTATTCAATTCATTACTTGTTCACATGCTTTACTTCTACTTCAAATCTGATTTTGAAATGGCACTTGAAAAACTAGTATGTGTAGGTTGTACCTTGTTGCGTCCCTTTTGCAAAACTAAGCCAATATGAGCCACCCCTTGGAACAGCCTTATGCATAACTAATTTTTATTTGTGTAAGACTTGCGAGTACTCTTTTGTACTCAGCCAGATGTTTGCTGGCTTTTACAGGTGAGGAAGATATTGAGACCGATGAGCTTGTTGGTGTCGATTTAGGCGACACTAATGAGTAGTATGCTATCTCTTAACTCCTAGTCGGTTGCCGATGGGTTATAGGGCATACCACTGCTGGCATTTTGGTTTATTTACTTGCTTCCGCTGTTACTTTATGAACTCGTTTAATTTGGCCGGTCGGCCACTTGTATTAGTTGTAAACTCGAAACTATGATGTATGACTTTTGTACTATTTATGTATGAGTGTTGTATGGATGTGATCAACGTTGTATGAGAGTATGGTTATATTGGTCGCTGATCTTGGGAGCCAATATAAGTCATACTCGCTGATCATGGCTTCCTATTTAACTCACTAAGTGTAGTGCTTGACTTGTTGGAGAACCGACAATCATGTAGTGCTCGCAGAGGAGCGGCGCGCATGATCGTCGGGGCTCTAGATTCCAGTCAAGCCTCTCATTTAGATTGAGTTAAGTTGGAATCCATTTACCGGAGATCCAGAGTTATGTCCTTAAGACTATGCTTAGTCTCGGTCTTACGGAGATAACCCGGGGTCCCCACACTATTAATGTTGGCACCGGAAGAGGTTTGACAATGCGAACTTTCTTTTTTCTTTTTATTTATTTGCAGTTAATTCTTTGCTCATATAAGGATAAAGCGCAGCTCTTAATTAAATGTGTAGTTTACATGAAAATTTGACAATGAATGATAGGACTTGCAAAGAGTTACTCTTGAAGAACTATTCTTTAATGAATGTGTATGAAAAATTCGCATCAAGGTTATATAATTTTGTGTACCAAACTAGAAGAATAATTGAAGTTCTCTTATAAAATTATCTCCATATTCATCTCCTGTGTTCCATGCTCTGTCAGCACCAATTTATTCTGATATATGCATGATAACTTGCTTAACTAGTTAACCACCCTCTGTTATCGTGTGATATATTTAAATTTGCTTGTTAAACTACTACTCTAGTTGTATTTTGTACATGTAGTATGGCTGATTGATATTTATTTGTACAACATATATTGTTTCTGTTTTCGCGCAATATCCGAATAAGTATTCGTGACCGAGACAATCCGTATTCGGTTCAGCATGTATTTGCTCCGTATTCGTGACCGAGACTATCCGCATTCGTATTCGTATCCGGCACTATCCGTGTCCGATTCTGAATCCGAGAAAAAATATGGAAAAGGA
The DNA here is from genome assembly GCA_036346255.1 of Ampelocalamus luodianensis. Classification (NCBI taxonomy): domain Eukaryota; kingdom Viridiplantae; phylum Streptophyta; class Magnoliopsida; order Poales; family Poaceae; genus Ampelocalamus; species Ampelocalamus luodianensis. Next base: position 60,784 of record JAYEVH010000403.1, read on the forward strand.
TACGGGATGAGCGATATCCGTCCGTATCCGCTCCGTTTGCACCCCTACTCCTGCACCGGATCTCGACCTCTTTCCACCGGATCCCAATCCCAGCGGAACCAAAATGCTACCCAGCTAATTGGATTCCTGCCCCCAACGCTTGATTTCACGAATCCAGCATGGGAATACGATTGAGTGGCAGCGGTCGGCAGCTAATTGTCTGCCTGCATGTCACTCCACTCTGTTTCTAAGGAGTATAAATAAAACTGCTAGCTATTTTATCTCCCATTTGTGATTTGAATAGTTCATATCTCTAACATAAGATTTGTGAGGACTCCAGAATATTGGAAATTTGCCGAATTAAAATTATACTGTAGCATAATTCTTAATTAAGGAATAGTTCGGTTCCCTTATTAAAGATCATGCTAGAAGTATAAATTTAACAAGTAACAAATCCAATATTCAGTTCCTGATATATGTCTTACAATGGTTCCCGTGATCGTGACCATTGCACATATATCCTTAAACAACATTGCATCATACATACAAGTCATACATTTACATAATTAAACTGAAGGTTACAATTCGGTTTAGTACTACAATATCAAGTGACTCAGGGTCACTAACAAAGTTTAACAGCGGAAGCAAAAGTTTAAACAACAAAAGCCACCAATGGCCCCATCACCCGCAGGCTATTGCGTAGAGACTAGAAATAGCTTCATTTGTTAGCATCGCCCTGTTCGGTGCTAACAGGTACCTCATACAAATACCCATCCTCACCTGCAACAAGTGGTGAAAGCACCTGAGTACAGAAGGTACTGGCAAGACTTACACAAACTACTAAGAAAAAGTGTTTGATAGAACCTATTCAAAGGATTAGAATTTATACATGCTTATGTTTGACAACATGAAGGTTATAATAGTTCAATTTTGCGTAAAGCAATACATCTTAACCTACACATGCTAGATTTTAACAAAGCGATTTTATAAACTGATTTGAACTAAAACAGTAAATAACATAACATGTAATTATAAAATATAACAATAATAAAGTGGTTTTCCACCACAACAAAGATATTGCATGAATCCCCTTCATGTCGAACCAGAACCCAAACATTAGTTTAAGTCAAAATTCTATACAGGTGACATCAACTCAAGTGTCATCCATGACCGCGGACATGGCATTTGAATAGTTTTAACCCTGCAGGGGTGTACATCTTTACCCACACGACTTAGTTAGCCCGTAAGCCTCCGGAATAATAGCACACAACCTTTGGTATGCCGGCCGGGTAAACTAAGATTTGGTATTTTTCAACAAGCTGACATTATTGAGTTGGGCTACCTATGTGCGACTGATCCTGTTAGCGTAGGTCGCACTTCTACACCAACAGGCACACATGTTACGCTGGAACATCCAATTCAATAAAAGAAACAAAAGTTGTGCTCCCTACACATATAGTATTGAAATCGGAGCCTTATGAACCCCGATATATTCGAAGTCCTCGCCTTAAGAACATATGATATGACATGGTACGAAACCAAACACATGTGGCATATGTTATCGATAAGCAAGCACATATGTCATATGCAATCAACACATATATCCTTATCAACTCGCACCCCAACTCAATAACACCAACTCCTTACTTGACCAAACAAATACCATACACGCGTGTGGAAGTACGTTGGGGCTTGATTGAATAGTCGAGTTCATCCTTAATTGATCCGCACAAGACCACCACATTTTCCAATCTCGTGCACGAAGGCACCATCACTAGCAACCACTTGTCCAGATCTTATATATGCTTTTAAGGCTGAAATTAAATTTAGTTTTGAAACCTTGAACAAGAAATCAAAGATTGAATTTAGTTCGTAAAAGCATCCTAAGATCTCAATCAAAAGTATTTTATTTTTCCCATGGTTGACAAGATAAGCTTGTCAACCAACTAACGTTGTACTAATATGAAGCTAAGCACAAGCTACGTGGTAAATTAACGTAACAAACATACTATCTTAAGGCATAAGTGTATGAATTTAATTCGAGTAAGCCACAATTATTGGTATGTAGCTAACTACTCACGATCACAAATACTTTAGAAAATAGCATGCACAATATCATCAGAATTTGAAAATCTAAAGTATTGAAATCGGGTTCAATATAATGCAAAGAGGATGCTTGCCTTGATAGTAATAAACTTCTTGTTCAAGTGTCGATGGTTGAATCGACTCAAATACTTGAAGAACCGATTCTAAAAGAAACAATAACATTCAATGAACACAAGAACCGATAAAGAAATAAAAGATAAAGGGAAAATGTATGATCAAGATGGTAATGCATGGTTAACAACATGCTTAAGCTATATCTATCCCAATAAAGATAATAACCCATATTACCTCTCGCCACTAATTGCCGTGAATTAGGGTTTAGGTTCAAGTTATAATTTGAGTTTTGAAAAGAATTGAAAACAGGCAGCATTGCGATTTGGGTTAATTGAAAATGTACTAAGTAAAGATTCTAAATTGAAGCTTAATCTGGTCTTTAGAGTAGATAATACCCTAGACTAACCCTAATTGGTCGATTACGTAAAACTATCAAAATAATGAGGTTGTCGGTTTGGCCGACAACAACTGACAGAGGCAGATCTTTGCTACAAAGCTAAGTAGAAGGCATTAAGAGTCAAAAGAACAACTGATTATGCTACTAGGGTTTAGCTAAGAACTAATTAAGTTGAAAAGATAACATGGGAAACCCTAGAGCTTAAAAATGATATGAAAGACCGAAGAGTTATAAAAGAAACTTTTCAGTTATAGTAAGACTGGAGCTGCTTATGCACAAGTGAATGCTCCAGTAAGTTATTTGTGATCATAAAGAAGCTTAAGATGGAAAGAATGGAGGACATAGCTCACCGGAGCAAGATTTCACCGAAGTGGTGCTTCAACTGGCTCAAGTCAACAGAGAACAAAAGCATGGTTTTACCTACAGATGATGCCCAAAACTCACATTACCAAGTGAACTAAGCACCAAGAGGAGTAAGCAAGAAGTGAGAGCCAGGGATACTTCACTGGAAAGGAAAAGATGAAGAAAGCTCTCTCGGTCAACAATGGTGGATAAGCTCAAAAGCTAGGGTTTATATAGGGTTTGAACCTCCAGAGCAACCGAGAGGGTTCTAGAGTGGATGCGGTGGCAATATGGTGCCAAGTGTTAAGGAGAGATTTGCCAAAATCGCGACGGAACACCACCTCTCCGACAACGAAGTCAGAGGCAATGTACAAAGCGAGAAGGAGAGAGGCGTCGCGACAAGCGGCCCCATCGTCATTTGCATCAAAATACGACAATACATCTCACTGTAAGCTCAAAAGATTGGCAGCCGTTTGATTGGAAATGGACGGCGGCGATAAGATGAAAAAATAACATACAACTGGTATCTTTCAATATGGGCCGCACGATTCTAATCTAACAGCCATATCAAGATCCGGCCCTAAGCGCACGCGGCTCGAAAGGGTACCGTAGGATTTAAATCCAACGGTCGCAATTTAATGCGCGCCTTTGAATTTTGAATTGAAAAGGATGGCGCGGTTGGATCTAAGATCAACGGTGGAGATTGAAGAGGAGTCCGGTGACCCGAACGGCCCAATGGATGCGGTCCGTCCGATCAGGATCCAAAGGTGGAGATTGAGTAGTGCGTTCGGGCAACCCGAACGGCCCACAAGATCTGGTCCGTTGATTGAGGATCCAATGGCTCACGCTCATCTCGGCTTTTACCATTTAAAAATGGCCCTGCCCGAAAATGGCGTACCACAGGATCTCGATCTAACGGTCATGATTGTGTGGCTCATCGAGATGGCCCGAACGGCACAATCACTCTCGATCGGCCGATTTAGATCCAAGGGCTCAGATTCAATGTGGTGTTCGGGTGACCCGAACTGCCCACTAGATCTGGCCCGCTTATTGAAAATCCAACGGCCAAGATGGAATGGCTCTACGGGATGACCCGATTGGCCCACTGAATCCGGCTCATCCATTAAGATCTAATGGCTGAGGATTGGATATGCGTTAGGATTTCGAATCAAGGCTGGATGCTGTTGGATGAAGATCCAACGGTGGAAATTGCTTCGCGTACGTGGGTAGCCCACGCGGCTTAGCGAATCTCGGCCGAGCATCTGGAAATCGACGGCTCACGTGAAGTGTAACCTGGGCTCGCACGATCGATCGTGGGTGCGCGGTTTAGACCTAAACCTATGTGGCTCGGTCGCTACAGTGCAAACCGGCTAAGGTTTGACCGAGAGAATTGACCAACTCCTTTTAAGGCTCTAAAAGTTTGACTGGGGATTTAAAAATAGCAAATAAATTTGTAAAAATATGAAATTTTGAAGGGAGACTTCTGGGATGCCATGAATCCCAGATAAAATATAAAATCCAGAGTTTCTTTTATTAAAATACATAAATAGGTCACATGGACTATATAGGTTTGTTTAAAAGCAAGAAATTTTGCTAAGGTCAGAATAGGTTATGGAAATTTGACAAGAATTATTTTTGGCCCAGATAACTTATCTGGTATTGGATAAAAACATTTTTCAGTCATAATACAAGCTCTGACTTGTATTTCCTTTGAAACTTCAAATAGGTTTTGGATTTTGGCTAGAAAAGGAAGGTTTTAATTTGTAACATAACATCCAAATTCCAAAAATGAATAGTAATGTTATGAACAGCATCTCATTACTGTTCATAAAGCATATTATTACTGTTCCTTAAATCTGGGGCTATTACAAGATTGTTTTCATTTTCCTTCTTTTTGGAAGACAAACCTTTGGTTACCATTGAACTAGGGTCTAGGGGGACATAGATGAGCATAGGAACAAGCATCAGCATCTTATGATTTAATATAGTCAGATATCAATCACTGACTTAAATTGTATGATGTTTAAACTTGAACCTTCTATTTAGACCGTACAAGAATGACCATGTAATACTTCGACTCAAAGGCAAAACTTTATTGTACTGCCCTGTCTTGATAGTATGTAATGTAGAGAACCATTTCCACACCCTGTATTCTGTTAGTAAAAATATAGAGTTTAATGAATACATGTGTTCAGGCTCACGAGTCACAATTTATATATAATATTTATGGGCTACCTATTGCTATTATTGGTGAACCTTGGAGTTACTAATTAGAATATCTTGATATGCATAATTTTGAGTTAGCTAAAGAAGATCTATCTTTTGTTTAGCATGACAGTTTCTTTACTTGCTAACTATCAGCATCAAAAAAGAGGAATAGTTGGTGCATGTACATGTGCAGAAAATAATTTATATATGATATTTATGTCGCCTCTTTTGTTCCAGATTAGCATGTATTGTGATGTGTTTTCAGACTAGCATGCATGCTTGTGTTGCTGCTTTTGTTTCAAAATTTAAATTAAGAGGCTTTTGCTAGTAAACTCTTCATTTGGGAAATCAATTTACATTTAAGAGTAGATCAGACAATTTATGTAATTGTCTTCTTAACCATGGTAGTAGTAATTTGATTGCATACGAGTACACTTTCTTTTTTCTTCTTTTTCTCGGAGTTGAATTTGAGTATACTTTCTATGGAGAGAGAACTGAACTATAATTTCAATCATTGCCTCTATATTTTATAAGATTGTGCACATATGAACTTTTTTTTATTAATTAATCCTTTTTTAAATTTAATTTTAAAGTTAACCCCCGGTGCACTTTATTTCTAATTCTGACCCCTTTGGTCACGCCACCATCTATGGCGTGACAAAACAATATTATCACGCCATAAGATAAGTCTGCAAAAACGCATTTTTTGTCACGCCACTGGTGGTGGCGTGACCAAACAACACTGTCACGCCACCACCCGTGGCGTGACAAGAGTTGGCCCAGAAACGGGCTCGCGTGACACTGTTATTTGGTCACGCCACAGATGGTGGCGTGACCAAAGGGGTCAGAATTGGAAATAAAGTGCGCTGGGGTTAACTTTAAAATTAAATTTGAAAAAGGATTAGTTAATAAAAAAATTATGAACATATCAAATATTTCCTCTGTATTTTACAAGACTGTGCACATATCATAGCTACCATTTTTAGTAGAGCGAGCGAAGCTCGCTTGGCTAGCAGCGGCGTCGCCCGCGCTGCCCGCCTGTGCTCGAGCCCCCGGCTCGGCACTAGCGTCTCACCCGGGGAATAAATGGGAAGCTTGGCTGGTTGTGGCGCGTGGCGCGCTCAGCCCACGCGTGTTCGAGCCAGGCTCGGCGCGCGTGTCTCACCGGGGTTGTTTGAGGACTGAGCTAGGGCTCAGGTGGCAAAAGCCCGCCATGATTCGAGCGTTGGCTCCCATGTGCGCCTCGTGAGGTTGGGTGCTCTTCTTCTTTAATGTATTCCAGATGGGGTAAAATCCCGGACATCAAAAAAAGTAGTGTTCCCCAAGGCGTTAGATGGGCGGCGGGTGGCCGCCTAGCGCCTAGGTCCCCAGGCCATGCCTAGGCGACTGATTAGGCAACAGGCAGGCAGCAGGCAAGAAATATGTATATGTGATGCAAAATATAGCTTAAGAAGAAGGAAAATGTTATCTCGAGTAGCAGTTTTTGTAAAGAATACTTGATGTAAAATGCCTTATCTAGATGTAAATAACTATCGATGAGTGCGGGGATGATGACGGCTTGAAGGCGGTTCAAATGACAAGAACGACTTGGAGGCAGGGATGGCGATGGCTTGGAGGCATGGACGGTGAAGGCAACGTGATAGGGATGCCGGGACAACAACGACTTTGAGGAGAGGAGTCAAGGAGGAAGATGTGGCAGAGGAGCCAAGGAGGAAGATGCGGGCTGTGAGGTAGATCCCATCGGTGACGAGGAAGATGTGGCGTAGGGGAGGCTGATGCGGCAGAATCTCTAACCCTAGCTCTGAATTGGGACCAAATTAGTAAGCATCACACATAAGTACCCCTTTCCCTGCCCACCTAGGCGCCGCCTGGCTCCTAATTGTAGGGAAACGGGTAGGCTACACTAGCACAAATTAAAAAATTCTACCCGTAAACCAAGATCACTGCGATTATAGATCACGGTCTTACCACTAGACGCGCAAAGCGGAAGTTGATGCAAGTGCGTCGGGCAGTGTAGTCGTACCAAGTTGATGCAAGACGTCGGGCGAGTAGTCATACTACTTCCCGTCGCGTCGTGGCGCCCCACGTCTGACTCCTTTCTTGCGGTTCGTCCCAACGCCACGGATGCGGCGCTTCAAAGGTATCCACACGCACGGGAGGAAGCGACGACGCCGGACTACTAGATCCGCGCGAGCGACTAGGGCGTGGGAGGTGGCGCCGTGGTTTGGGGATGTCACGAAAAACTCAACCCTTAACCGATGCGCCGCCCTCCTTTATAGACGATCCTTATAATGGGCTTCTACGAATAGAGGCCCATTAGGACTCAATGCCCAGTCTAATTCGGATCCAATCCGAATTAGGCTTCAGCCCCATAAGTGTGTGACCCTATAGGTTCACGTATGTTTAGACATGACGCAAGTACACATACTTGGTCAATAGTTGGTAGCGGCCTCTAGCAAGACGTGCCAACTCCTAAACGCACGTAAAGATCATATCGGACGAACCATCACAACGTTATGTACATGCCAATCCCTTTGCCTCACGATATTCGGTCGAGCTCCAAGTCGACCACTCTTTCTCGATCCGTGATCGGAATCCCTTACTAGGTTAACTCTTAACCTTAAGTAGCATGGCCATGCATTTCTGGATCCGATCACTCGAGGGGCCCAGAGATATCTCTCTCAGGTAGAGAGGGGCAAATCCCATCTCGACTGACCATGCCTCGCAGCATGCTTCATGACAAACCCGAAAGCTACCTTTATAACTACCCGATTCTGGAGTAGCGTTTGATAGCCCCTAAGTAGGTCTATTCACATCTCAAGTACATGCGACAATCTCAGGTCTAAGGACAAGGCGTACACATTGTGTAGAGAGAACCATAAGTATAAAAGCTATGTCTCATGTTGGGTCGGTCCAACCCCATGTTCTAAACATGTGTCCACATTATTGGTTTGACATCTCCATGTCTATGACCTGTGAAACATGGTCATCAACCGATACATGTGCTAATCCATCATTCACGTGTGTCCTCACATAAACTCCGACTAGGGACAACTTTAGAATAACCATACAAGTAAAGAGTTTCAGAAACAAGTCACATACTTGTTAATCAACACAAAGGCAATATTCAAGGAACATTTATTAAATCATGGATACAACAAAATATCATCATCAAAATGATTGCCTCTAGGGTATATCTCCAACACTAATCGCCTGCCCATCCGTCGCAATCACCACCTTCCGCCGCCACACCTTGCTCCGCCTCGGCCGCCTACAACCGATGGACTCACTTACCATCTGAAAGAGTTGTACCTCAAATTACTCTCTTCTTTCCACAATATTAGGATCTCATTCCTATAATGCTTAGTTATTCGGGATTAATACATCCGATTTATGATATATCTATCTAACTTGATGATTATTGCACGCAGAATGTGATAGTGGGTCAGATACAAAAGTTAGGTGAAAATATATCTGTTGTGGGAAGAACAGTTGGTCGTATGCAGAACAATTATACAAATTTGCCCAATTTGTTTATTTGATCATAATAATATATTTGCAATCAAATATTTTGAAGGATCGGTTATGGCGATTAGAGAGGGGTGAATCGGCGCAAATTAAATTTTCCCCACTCAAGTATTTATTCTCTTGAACTCAAGTTCTATTAGGAAGACACTAGGTTCAAGAACACCAAGACTACACTAAGAACAAAGTGAATCAAAACAACAATTTTAGAACAACAATTTCAGCAAATCTGAAATTTCAAAAATTTGGCCGCTAAGACACCTCAAGAACTCAAAATCTATCCAACCAAAATTGATGAAACTTGAACCATAGCAAGATAAGGTCCTCAGGGTTATTATTATAAAAGGAATTGCAGAATAAAGCCTAAGAGAGAAACATTTCTTGCTTAATGTTCACATTGCATCAAAACAGCAATTTCAGCAAATCTGGAATTTCAGAAACTTCACTGCTAAGAAACCTTAAGAACTCAAGATCTACTCAACCAAGATGAAACTTGAAACATAGCAAGATGAGGTCTTCAGGGTTATGATTCCAAAAGGAATTGCAGAATAAAGTCCAAGAGAGAGACCTATCATGCTTCAAGATCACGTTGCATCAAATCTGAAATTTCAGAAACTTAGCTGTGAAAAAACCTCAATAACTCCAGATATACTCATCCAAAATTAATGAAACTTGAACCATGGCTAGGAAATGATCTTGGAGCTATGATTCCAAAAGGAATTACAAAGATATGTCCAAAGTCTCAACCTTTCATGCAAATAGTTTAAGTTGCATCAAGAACAACAATTTCAGCTCAAGAACATGGTTAATGCAAACACAACTTGAGCAAAAATGAATTCTAATGGATCTTGTTGGGTTGGAACATGTTTTTGATGAACTGCTCAACCTCTTACACATCCTAGATCCAATAGAACTACAGCAAGTAGAAGGAGGGGAAGAGAAGCTCAAGTTGCAACAAAGAAGAGCTAGAAGTTGTAAGAAATAAAATAAATTTCAGAACATGTAAGAACTTAGAATTTTCATTGCTTCAAGAGGAGGGATTACGAAGCCACACTTCATAGTGGGCAAAGCTCAAAGGAGCATAAGGAAAATCCTAAATCCTTCCCAAGACTTGGTGGTGGAGGCATACCTCTACCCCTCTATTTATAGCCCTATGTGAGCAACCTCAACCCTTAGATCATCTCAAGGGCTAAGATTAACTCTCTCCACTCATTCATATTCATTTAGGGTTCAGCCAACTCTACCCCTTGCCTAGAATACCCCTCTTGACTAGGTATAATTACATCAATACCCTTATGTTGATTTTGGTCAACATAAGCCACCTAGAGCTACCACACTAGTCTACCTTGACGGTCTTTGCTCCTCGTTGACTTGTCATGTCCCCGCCTTGTGTCTCGAGCTCCGAACACCCTTGGAACGCCTCACCGACACTTGGACACTGGCAAGTCACCCTGAGCCGATGCACGGACCCGTCTCATACCATCTTCACGAAGACTCCATCTTCATGACCGGACTTGATCCCCAATTATCTCCTCGACCACCATGATCGTTCTGCGCGCCAAGCTCTCCAAGCTTGCTCCTGATCCCACGTCGATGATCATCCAAGCCATCAAGTCAACCTGCAGTCAACAAACACGAAGAAATCGTTCCTTTGGCACAAGCGCCGCGCACTTGACCATCATTAGTGAAAACATGCATCATAACATCCCATTCAACCTAGGTGAAACTCAAAACTTGACTTCGCAAACTTTAACAACTATCGAACCTCCATCAATAAGTCCCAAATACTGTCAAATATTCATCACAACATGGTCTCTCAATCTCCCCCTTGATGAATATGTTAACAAACCATATCAAAATACAAATTACAGGTTTTAAAAGAAAAGAAGTTTGCGAAGAGACTAATTTGATCTAGAAATGAAGAAAGAAGATCATGACCAAGTTGCCAAAATAGAAGGGAGCTCAACACTAGAAACAAAATTTGCTCAAAAACTGCAAAGACATTAAGCTCAAAAAAGATGAAATGAAGAAGATGATAAGCAAATGACCTAAACTTCATTTGAAAATTATTTTGATCCACATTTAAGCTCAATTATGGTTGACATTAGCATTAAGTCAAAAAAATTTTAAAAAAAATCAATTTCAACCCAATTAGCATGCATTTCACTCCCCCTTTGTCAATTTAGTCATCAAGAGATTAGTAAATACCAATGAGCGCAAAAGAGAGCATGTATGCATGGGAATGCAAACCTAAAGAGCTTTGTATATTATTCAACATGAATATGAAGCTCAAAGTATTACACCAAGCCACCTCAATTTAGAACTTGCTAAACTAGTTCATGACCAAATATATAGCATAAAGCAAACATTAGTTAGCAAGATAAGCAATGTGCACAATTTAAGGCCAAGTTTTGCATGATTACACAAGTAGCAAGTTCTTAGCATAATTTCAACTAAAAATACATAGCCATATCCAAGATGCAAAGAAAAACCTAGAGTTCAACCTAGTCAACACTTTGGGCATGCTACAAGTTCATGAAAGAACCTAAATCTCATTTTATTTCATATTTTTGTTTGCAAGGTGGGATCGAACCACATCTTTTGCAAGGCGGATTGAACCACATCTTTGCAATTTTCAATATTTTTTATTTTTTGGTGAGGTTGACCTCACATCTTTTCAATATTCATTTTCAATTTATTTTTGGTGAGGTTGACCTCACATCTTTTCAATATTCATTTTACAATTTATTTTTGGTGAGGTTGGCCTCACATCTTTTCAATATTTATTTTTTAGGAGCACTTCGAGTCTGGGGCTGACCCTGAATACCCCCAAGAGTACGAACACGGTTACGTTGCGTGACCTTGGCACACCTAAATCAGAACTCAAATAGATATCCATCCTTCTGACTGAAGGTGCAATGATACTTCACCTTCTAAGAGGTCGAAGCAGGAGGTGCAACCTTACTATCAGAAATCCCCTGGGCAAAACCTGTAGACTCAAACACGGTCTTCCTAGACTTGGGTGCAACCTCGATCACACCTTTCTTTATAGCTCTAACAACTACAGGTGGATGTTGCCTCACATCCTCTAGAAAATCATATCATAGACCTTGATTGAACTTGCAAATCTTGGATTTGTCTATGATAAGGTTAAGCTTTTTCTTGCCTCCGACAAATTTTTCAAGAGTGCTCATGAGGTACTCATACTCCTGAAAGAGGGAAGCACAAGAAGAACATGGAGAAGAAGAAGATGAAGAGCCAGAAGGAGAAGATCGAATAGCACTTGCATATCTCTCCCTATGCACGGCCGCCTCAAGCTTGAGGGCTTCGCAAGACACACACGTGTTAGTCCTAACCGTAGCTATCTGGGTCTCAAATCTTTTCCTAAAGGTCTCATGCATTTCATCAATTTTCTTCTCCAATTCAGCACAGAACATATAAACAGGTCGTGGCTTCTCTAGTAGGTCCTTAATTATTTTCACACATTTTTCATCCAAAGCAATCAATTCAGATTTTAGTTTTTCACAATTGTTACATGGTGAGCTAACAGGAGCCTTAGAAGTATATTGAGCCATTTTCTTATCATGATCACACTTGTCCTGAAGTTGATTAGATACAGATTCAAGTTCAGCAGTCAACTTAGGACAATTAGCATAAGGAGTAACAGGCTCATTCAAGGCATCATACATCATAGCAATTTTCTAGTCTGTATGCTTCCAATTATTTTTCAAGTTGGTACAGCTATCACATGTTTCAGGCAGACCAAGGAGGAATGTATATAGTTCTCTAATAGTATTGTCTTTAACCTCACATGAGGTGCAAACAGTAGTCTCAATAGTAGCAGCATCAATAATAGCAGAACAAGACTGACAAGGAGTATCTCTAGCTATCTCTAATTCAGCTAATATAATAGACTAACATTCTCCACCTTAAGCAAATCCAACTCAGAAATCACACTATCATGAGAGGTCCTTAATTTCTCCATATCTCGAAGCAAAGAAGAACATACATCACAATCAACATCATCACGGGATGAAACAGATCTAAGTGAACCAAGCTCCCGTGACAAACCATCTACCTCCTTCTCCAAATCACCACACTTAGCCCTAGACTTAGCATAGAACCTTCCTAGCTTAAGAAACGCATCATTAAGCTGGTCGTAGGAGGCCGGGGCCTACCTCATCGGAGTCGTTGTAGAGATCATCATCGCTGATGCCGTTCGCATCAGCCATGAAGCACATCCCGGTGAAGTTATCATCGTCCTTGGTGTTCTTTTGCGGATCATCCTCGCCATCATCGTCGCTCCAGCCCTCCATGTCACTGAAGTCAAAGTTGTCGAAGGTGGTAAGGACACGACGGAATTTCTTTGCTTTGTTGAAGTTGCGGTATTTTTTCTCCTTGCCTTGATCATGAGCTGGAGTCTTCTTGTTGCGGTTCTTGTTGGTGTACTCGTTCTTGCTCGCACCGCCATAGTCGTTCTTGCCCTTCTCCAACTTGGGGCAATTTGCCCGAATGTGGTTGGGGCCACCACACTCATAGCGCATCACGGACCCCCTTTCTTACTCTCTTTAACCCTCTTGTATGCATGTGAGAATTTTCTGGCTAAGAGCGCTAAGTCATTTTGAAACCGATCAAAATGATCATCACTCATCTCGCACAAAGCGCCAAAGAAAAACCAAAACACTTTGAAGATGGTCCGTAAGTAGTTGTGGGATCAGTGACCAAAGCCATCGACTGCGACTTCGTCTTGCGAGAGACGTTGTCGATCTCATAAGTCTTGAGGCGTGAGTACAGCGTGTCAAGACTCAAGGTTGACAAATCTGTCATGTCTTTGATGGTGGTCACTTTCATCTCTCAAACTCTAAGACCTAAAGCAGCAAGCATTTGTCGAGCATTATCCGAGTCTAGGTATGTGAGACCAACAGCTCGGAGGTTGCTCAAAATCTTGTGAAATCTACCAAAACACTCATCCAAAGACTCACCAACAAGCATTTCAAATTTGTTGTACTCTCTTTTGTATTGATTTTGTCGAACGGTCTTGATCTAGGTGGTGCCCTCATGGTATGCATCGAGGGTCACCCAGATGTCGTATGCCGACGACAAGTGAGAAATCTGATCAAACTCATTCCGATTAAGCCCCTAAATGATGATATTCCTTGCCTTAGTATTTGCCTCAACATCCGGAGTATTTGCAGCATTAATATTTTCATCGGCAGGAACCACAAACCGAGTCTTAACCTTTTTCCAAATAGAATAGCCTTGTGCCTGAATATACGACCCCATCCTACTCTTCCAAAAGGGACAGTCGACCCCATCAAAGAGGGGAGGCTTAGTGGAATACCTGTCCATCGCCATAGCTCAAAGATCGGTCAAGATCTAGAAAGAGCAAAACCGAGCTCTGATATCAATTGAAGGATCGGTTATGGCGACTAGAGGGGGTTGAATAGGCGCAAATTAAAATTTTCCCACTCAAGTATTTCTTCTCTTGAACTCTAGTGCTATTAGAAAGACACTAGGTTCAAGAACACCAAGACTACACTAAGAACAAAGTGAATCAGAACAAGAATTTCAGAACAGCAATTTCAGCAAATCTGGAATTTCAGAAACTTGGCTGCTAAGACACCTTAAGAACTCAAGATCTATCCAACCAAAATTGATGAAACTTGAACCATAGCAAGATAAGGTCCTCAGGGTTATAATTCCAAAAGGAATTGCAGAATAAAGTCCAAGAGGGAGACCTTTCTTGCTTAATGTTCACGTTGCATCAAAACAGCAATTTCAGCAAATCTGGAATTTCAGAAACTTCACCACTAAGAAACCTCAAGAACTCAAGATCTACTCAACCAAAATTGATGAAACTTGAAACATAGCAAGATGAGGTCCTCAGGGTTATGATTCTAAAAGGAATTGTAGAATAAATTCAAAGAGAGATACCTATCATGCTTCAAGATCACGTTGCATCAAATCTGGAATTTCAGAAACTTAGCTGTGAAGAAACCTCAATAACTCAAGATATACTCATCCAAAATTGATAAAACTTGAACCATGGCTAGAAAATGATCTTGGAGCTATGATGCCAAAAGGAATTGCAAAGATATGCCCAAAGTCTCAACCTTTCATGCAAATAGTTCAAGCTGCATCAAGAACAACAATTTCAGCTCAAGAACACGGTTAATGCAAACACAACTTGAACAAAAATGAATTCTAATGGATCTTGTTGGGTTGGAACATGTTCTTGATGAACTTCTCAACCTCTTACACATCCTAGATCCAATAGAACTACAACAAGTAGAAGGAGGGGAAGAGAAGCTCAAGTTGCAACAAAAAAGAGCTAGAAGTTGTAAGAAATAAAATAAATTTCAGAACATGTAAGAACTTAGAACTTTCATTGCTTCAAGAGGAAGGATTACGAAGCCACACTTCATAGTGGGCAAAGCTCAAAGGAGCATAAGAAAACCCTGAATCCTTCCCAAGACTTGGTGGTGGAGGCATACCTCTACCTCTCTATTTATAGCCCTGTGGGAGCAACCTCAACCCTTGGGTCACCTCAAGGGCTAAGATTAACTCTCTTCACTCATTCATTTTCACTTAGGGTTCAGCCAACTCTACCCCTTGCCTAGAATACCCCTCTTGACTAGGTATAATTATATCAATGTCCTTATATTGATTTTGGTCAACATAAGCCACCTAGAGCTACCACGCTGCTCTACCATGACGGTCTTTGCTTCTCATTGACTTGTCATGTCCCCACCTTGTATCTCGAGCTCCGAACACCCTCGGAATGCCTCACCGACACTTGGACACTGGCAAATCACCCTGAGCCGATGCACGGATCCGTCTCTCATGCATCTTCACGAAGACTCCATCTTCGTGACCGGAGTTGATCCCCGATTATCTCCTCGACCACCATGATCGTTCTGGACGTCAAGCTCTCCAAGCTTGCTTCCGATCCCACGTCGATGATCATCCAAGCCATCAAGTCAACCTGTAGTCAACAAAGACGAAGAAATCGTTTCCTTAGCACAAGCGCCGCGCACATGACCATCATTAGTGAAAACATGCATCATAACATCCCATGCAACCTAGGTGAAACTCAAAACTTGACTTCGCAAACTTTAACAACTATCGAACCTCCATCAATAAGTCCGAAATATTGTCAAATATTCATCACAACATGGAGAAGGCCTTTACATGGTCTCTCATATTTTGAAATATATTTTGTTCATAGATGTACAAGTTTAAGATTCTACTATCATGTATGAAGCCAATTGGTTCATGTTTCGGTTTGTGTGAGTGGGAAACGTAGAATTCATGCTTGGAGCTCTTTACCTAGTCATATTTTGCGGAACTCATGCTTGGCCGATTTTTAGAACTGTTGGAGTATGTCACAAAAATGTAGTCTCTGCCCGTTGTATGAAATATTGATAGAGAGAAATTACCTGACCTCTTCATTGGTTTGCACGTTCAGACTATCTGTCGGTGAAAAATTATAAATTTGAGACTTAAACTGACTGCCGTTTTCTGCTGTGAAAACTATTGCCGACAGATTTTTCGCCGACAGATCTGTGATATTGGTCACGGTGTAGTGCACGAGAAAGATATGGTGATATAAATATAATTCATTTCCTTTAAATAGCATGCATTTTTTTATGACAATTTAATTGGCAACGCAACGTGCCAGATCTTTCCATGCAGAAATATTGTAGCGAACCACCTTAGAAAGGTTGCATACCGTAACTGGTGGCATAGATCCATAGTTGTTAATTCTAGAGGCTGTTTCAGTTTGCCTCTTGATATAAAATGTGTCGGTATCGATCTATTCTGACGTACTGTTCCGGATTTTAATATAATAATATATATTTGTTCATAAATATATATGTAATTACATGTACACATAATTTCACTTGAAATCTCACTTCAAATACATAACCATGTAATAAAAATGACACATAGTTCAATGAGTTTATAAACACAAAGGACATAGTTAAATAATACAATACGAGTTCATAACTTCATACATTTTACAATAATCTGGCATACTAGTCTAGCATAATTTCACTTACCGAAGAAGTAACATTAGGTTAGGCCTTTGGGCCTAATTCAAAGGAGGAATCACTTCAATTATACCTGGTACCAGAATTGCGGGAATAACTGGTATTGACTGATATTGAGGCCAGTACGGGTTTGAGTCTGTTGTGTGCCGTTTTGGGTACCAGTATGGCATGTTCCGATCATTCTGGCCACTATCGGAATGGAATCGGTAAGCTTGCGTAGACCCTTTGCTTTTGCAATGGAGAGACAGTGGACCTTGTTTCAATTTGTTGTTGAAAATACGAGGAATCCAAAAGGAAGCAAATAGGTTTGACTTGAGGAGAGCTCAGCTACCTCGCAAAATAGAAAGGAAAAAAGAAAAGGTATAGGCCAGCTTTTATTTGAAATCTATGGAGTCTTCGAAGATATATGAGAAGGTTCTTTTGGTCCTAAGATGGATCGGAGAGCTCAAAGTTAGGACCTAAACGGTGCCCTCTCGAGAGAACTAATTTTTTTTTCTTCACGCGCAGAAGAACCAGGCTTAGGTCAGCACATAATTCAGGGTAATATCATAATACTCCCGGTATTTAGTGATATAAGTACAATTTCTTGTGAGAAGATGTTTCACAAAATAAGTCCATCCAAAATTCTCTGTTGAAGAGACAGCACAGAGCGGGTGGGGTACACCGGTACAGGGCAGAGCGTGGGAGTCTGAGAGAGAGAGAGGAGGGAAGTTCTTACTGTCCTCCCCTAATTCGCCTACGTACTTTGACTGCGCCCGCCCCCTTTGACCGGCCCGTGATCCCCCTCCCCGCCCCCACCACGCCACCGTGCAATGAAGGCTCGGGAGTCCGGATAACGTTGCCGAGGGCGAATTTACCGAGCATAAAACGTTTGCGCAGCCACTGAGGAGCTGGGCATACGTTTCTCTACCCTTGCGGCGCCTCACATGTCACTGAGATGGGTCGAGCGCCTCCGATTCTCCTCAACAACCCTGAGCCGCTATAAAAGGGCGCCGCCTCCACACCGATCTAGGGTTTCTTTCCAGGGTTTTGGGTCTTCGTGTCCCAAGATGTCCGAGAGGGCGAAGGGGACGGTGAAGTAGTTCAACACCACCAAGGGGTTCGGTTTCATCTCCCCTGACGACAGCAGCGAGGACCTCTTCGTGCACCAGTCCGCCATCAAGTCCGACGGCTACCGCAGCCTCAACGAGGGCGACACCGTCGAGTTCGTCGTCTCCTCTGGCGACGACGGCCACACCAAGGCCATCGACGTCACCGCCCCGGGAGGTGTCGCGCTCTTCGGCGGCTCCCGCCCCAGCGAAGGCGACCGCGGAGGGCACTACGCCTGCGGCTACGGAGGCGGCGGCGGAGGCGGCCGTGGGTGCTACAAGTGCAGCGAGGAGGGTCACATGGCCAGGGACTGCAGCCAGGGCGGCGGGGGAGGCTACCGCAGCGGTGGCGGCGGCCATGGGTGCTATAGCTGCGGCGAGGAGGGTCACATGGCGAGGGACTGCCCCCAACAAGAACTACTAGGCAGATCTGACTCCCGTGTTGCCTCTTGCCTCCTTCGTGGCTATGCAGCAAGTCATACCTATCTTATCCAGTAGTTTCGTAGTGTTCGTTGTGTTGCTCGTAGGAAGAAGAAGAAGCCATAAGAAGAAGCGATATGGATGGATCCATGTAATGGGAGTTTGAGTTGTTTTCTTTTTCAAGTTGTTTGTTTGTGTCTGTTTCAGAGAACCATGGATGGCACTGTCCGGAATATCTGTCTATCAATCGATTCGGCTAGTGATTGCAGTATGTTTCCCTGTGTTCTTGCTTCCATTAGTTCAATCCTGTGCTTGCTTCTTCTACATGTTCTTTCTGTGCACTTGTGTTCTTACTTCACTGTTCATTTACCGTAGTCGAAAAATTACTTCTTCGAAATGTATGTATTGTGAGATGAAACCGGAAGGGAAGAATAGTGGGGGAAAGGCTGTACCGTATGGTAAGAAAAGTTTGGTGGTTTTGGAATCAAGGGCTGGGCTGGCTGGCAGAGACGGTTTTGTCCCCACGCGCCGGTGGTGCAAAAGGAAAGGGTACACTCGTTTCCATTTTGTGTTTGCGATGGGACGAGACGAGCGGGCAAAGAAGCATGATTCCATTGCTGCGTTTCCACGCTGAGATTGGAGGGGCCCTTTTCCCCGCCTCCCTGGGAAGGTGGGCGGGCCTATCTCGTTCTACCAAAGACCGCATGCTCACGCCACCGCCAATGCCAATACCCCCTGGTAATCACTGTAAAGTGTCTGGCACACGTTGGTAGTAAGTCTGTTTTCCGATTCGCGCATGGCAAATTGCAAAAAGTGCCTAATTTAAACAATGCAAACCGCGTGCTTAACTCGTAAGCATGGACGGCCTCAGCGGCGGACCTAGATTAAACTACGGGTGCACGCACATGCATACGTAGGTTCTGACAGAGAAAAGGAAAATGGACCCGGTGCCCTGTTGACATGGGCCATCGTATAGTTGACGCATCGGTTGTCGGCCAATGTGTGGTTGACACATCGGTTGCACTATCTTTCACTGTACGACGGCAATCTTCGTCTTTTCTAGGTCGCAAGATCCAAAAAGCATCAAAATACGTGTAGTTGACACATTGGTTGCCTTGTCTTTCATGGTATGGCAACAATCTTCGTCTTCTCTAGGTCGTAAGAACCAAACAGAACCAAAAGATAACCTGACCGACTGCATTATCTCGATAAGAAATCACCGAAATAGAAGCAATCTGCTAGCTGAACCCTCCCACACGGTGAGCAATAAATTGATCATGAACTAGAAGGATGAATTGTATATATTATGTGACCAATTTCAAGAGCAATCCGCTCCTGACCTGAACCAACAAGAACAAATCCAAGATGGGAAACTCTCAAAAACACGCGCTCATGACCGTCAATACCATCCAAGCGATTTTTTGTATTTTCTCAATACAAAAACGTCTAAATTACAAAAGAGCGCATCCCTTGTCTTATAGTGCGTTTAGGCACGACTAGACATGGGCATTGGGTCGAGCTTGTTCGGGCCGACCCTCGGCACGGCCCAAAGCACGACATCGCATGAAAGAGGAGGGCCGCGCCGACACGGCACGGAAGACATGGCTGTGTTGGGCCTGCCGACCAAGCACGATGGGCGCCACAGCATGGCACACCTTTCTAGGCCATGCACGACACAAAACAGGCCTGTTCGGCCTGAAGACGCCACAGCCCGCGGAAGGGCACGTGACACATGGGAAGCTGTCGCCGTTGCTATTGTTGTTGCTAGCTCCTCACCACCCACGCCAGCGCCGACACGGTCCTCGCGGAGAGAGAAAGCGAAGGCAGCGGAGAGTACCTGTGCTAGTGCTCGATGCTATCCTATGCCGCGTAGATGCCGTGGGAACACGAGGCCACCACACGGAAGCCATCCCATGAAGCACGAGGCCACCACAGCTACCAACGTCACGCACGCAGCGACCACACTGTAACAGCCCTAAGTTAGGGTTTGTATTCCAAATGTAAATTATGAGGAGAAATAAAAAACTTTTGATGTCTCATGAAGTCATTTGGAAGTTTTCCAAATTTTCCCTAAACAATTTCCAATTCTAAGATTTAATTCTTGTGAATGGAAATGGTTGTCATCAAAATTCTTGACCTTAAACTTGTGATCATCCTCTGTAAGTATTTTTCCTGTCATCTTGACCATCCTAGCTACCTCTCTGAAAATTTTCACAATTTTTAGATTTTGTTTGCTATTTCAAATGGCCAAGTCAAACCAGTTTAGAAATCTGGTCAAACCTCTGGACAACAGCTTGTGAATTTTCTTGGGAGAAATCTAGTGCATGAAAATTCCTAGAAAAATTACACAAGGTTGTCCTCTGTCCCAGTAAGCTCCCATAAAAATTTCAGAATTTTTGAAGCTCGGGAGCTATCTCTAAAAATTCCCCAAACCTTCTCAGCCTTTTAATTCAAATCTGGAATCACTGTTCCTCAGGCCCAAACCCAACTCCGACTCGAGTCCGACCGCGCCACTTGGTTCAGCCACACCGCCTAGCTGCACCGCGCGCGCCCGATCGTTGCCAACCGTCCGATGCAAATCAAACGGTCCACATTGCTTGTCTCGTCGACCTGTCCGAATGCATACACTGATCTTGGTCGTCCATTCTAGATCGAACGGTCGACATCTTCTTGATCGAGTCAGACCAAATCGTTGAACCACACTTGGTCCGACTCGCGCCGCTTCGTCGCCGTCGCTGACGAGTGGGCCCTCCTTGTCAGCAACGTCCTCGTCTTCTCCGCGTCTCACCGGAGTTCGCGGCCGCTCGCGCATGAGCGCCACGTACCTCGCCGCTGCCACCTATTTGCCCTCGTGTCCGTCCGTGGCGCATCGCCAGGTCTTCTTTACCTCACCGCGACCACTCATCCCTCGTTTTCCCCGCTCTGTAGCTCTCTCCGCCCGTTTCTTGATTTCGGCCGGAGAAGAACCCCTGGGCAGCACCGCCGTGTTAGCGCCGCCCTTGATTCCGCAACCACGCCATCGTGATCTACTCTCTTCGCCGCTTCCATTTTGCCCATCCAGAACCCTCGGCGTCCAGTGTATCGCCGGGAGCAACTTCGTCGTCTCCGCCTCTGTTTGCGGCGGCCCCGCGAGCTTGCTAGTGCTCTGGTGAGTCTCTAGCCTCGTCACTTGGTCCCTCGTGATCGCAATCCTCCACTGAGTCTAACGGTGGGCTCGTTTCTGTCTTTGGTGCATCGTGGAGGGCGTGCGGGTGTTTCTTCCTCGCGCACGGTGATCCGCCGCCGTGGCAATTCCGGCCGCCTCGGTCCCTCTTCGTCGGCGTTATCTTGTGCTTGTTGATCCTGGCGTCGAGGCGAAGCTTAAGCGCACCTTCCGGAGTCTTCTAGAAGCTTGTAGCGTCCTCGCCGTGGGAGCCGCACCTTCTTCTCCGCCTCCGACCGTCGCGAGCCCATCTCCGGCGACCATCGGACTCCGCGTCACCGTCATCGTGTTCGCGAGATCGTTGCGAACCTCAAGGTATCACTCACTCGCCTTGAGGCCTTCTGGTTCGCTAGATCCGTTGTGCGCCGCGCCACCGTCCTCGTGAACGCCGGTGAGCCGCCGGTAGCTTTAAGATTAGCGCTAATCCCTGTTTAGTTGTGTCGCTGCCATGTGGTTCCTTGCTGTCAGTTAGTGGTTGTGTAGCTCTGGTGATACGTTTCCTTTGTTAGAAAGCGTATTTCTCTGTGCATGTATGTTAGGATTACGTTTTTGCTAAGCCGAAGACGTATTCTTAGAATACGCCTTCGACGTCACCATCGGCGGGCTGGGCTGTCCGTCGCGTGCCATTGTCGATGGTCGTGGCTAGCTCATTGTCGGTAGGAAAAGGATTAAATGTTTTAGTTTTTCAAATAGATTTACGATGCAATTGTTAATTCATTTAAACTTAGAAAATTCATAACTAATTCAATTTTTCTCCAAATCGCATGAAACCAGTGTTGTTGTTTTTCATTTTAAATGTATTATTTACTAAAATTGTTTTCACCCATGTCTCTATTAGCTAAAATATGGTTATTGCTTAAATGGTGTATTATGTATTTTCCAAATTAGAAAATTCATATCTATCTCAATTTTTGTCCAAATCCAGTAAAACCAATTTTGTAAATTTTCATTTTTTTAGTGTACTAATTATCAGGATAGGTTTTAGATATGTTTCTGTTCTTAAATTTTGTTAAAGAATTATTGATGCTTTATGTGTATTGTTAGCTTAGAAAATTCCTAGAAAATTCATAACAAATTAAAATGAGTTGTTCTTTGTTTCTAAATTTTGTGTTAAACCATGCTCTAGCTGCTGTGTGAATTTTGTGCTCATTAGATGGTTTTGAATGTTTGCGTTTTGTCGGTGTTATTGGTTCTTATTCGTTGCTTTTGCTCGATCGATAGATTCTGACAGTTACGGTTCTATCGAGAGTGATCCTCTGCCTTGAGTTGAGCCTATTGAGCAGCAGCAAACGCAAGCGTTTGATCATGTTAAACCCAGTATTTTAAAGTCTAATATTTTGTTTGATTGTATGTATGCATTGCTTAATTTGTGTTAAATTGATTAGTTAAACCGTAGTGCATATCCTGTAGGTGAAATATTGATCTCTACTACCGAGCCTAGGTTACTTGTTGTGATTAGAGTTCGTTGGATGAACTCTTATCACTTAGTAGATTACTGAGTTCGGTTGCTTAGCCATGCTTAGCTTCCGGTAGAATTGGGCGATCATCGACTTAGTCGATGATCTTGATCATAAAATTATTATTGTTCTTATGTTCCGACTTGTGCTATGTCTAATTGCAAAACTAAAAATGAAAACAAAACGATTTAGACTTGGGCACAATGGTAAGTTTTGGTGTGATCTGTTGGGTGTATTGGAAAAGTGCCCGAGTCAACAAGGACCGAACATCTTGTTACACTAAACCAAGCATTTTAGCGTGCTAACCACACTAGAGTATATGGACCTCTCTTGACCTAGTACTTTGGCGTGTATTGGCTCCGGTCGCAGGAGGTCGCAGGAGGGATGGTGTTGGGAGCATGGTAGTTGTCCAAAAGCTTTACCCGCAAAGGTAGTTGTCTTTTCGGCTTTACCATGTAAGCGTATGGATTTCTATCCATACGAGCGGCTCGTAGTTAATACACAATATTGGAAAAGTCTCGTAGGACCTAGTCAGTGCGGCATACCTTGGAAGTGTGCTTTGGCTTAAAGGCGATGCAAGTGTGGTACTGATGGTACACCCCGCAGGTTAAAACTATTCGAATAGCCTCGTCCTAGGTTATGGACACACTTGGCAAGGTCTTCCAAGAGTTAGACTACAACACTTTAAATTAAAACTTGTTGGGTGGTACGAATCTGGGATTCGTGCTATTGTTGGGGTGACTATTGGGATAGTCACTTCTAGGTATTTACCTTTACTCTTTTGTTATTATTACCTTTACTGTTATTTCAACATTAAAAATGAATTGCAAACTTGCCTTCAAACTGTATTACATTATTGCAAATAAAATTGGCTTTGTGCAAATGAAACTTATGGCTTCCACCAAATAAGCCTGCATGTAGCATATGAACAGGTCTGCTAGTTCACACGTCAGTCTTGCAGTACAAAGACAATCTTTGTACTCATTGGCTTTGCTTAATGTTTTGTTGCGAGAGGAAGAAGGTGAGCCCCAAGGGCCTCACTACGTGAGTTCTGCGCGCCGCCGTGTCTGACGACTAGGCTTGGCGGTTCTGGTCGGATGCCTTGTGGGTTGAAGGCATCTTGATTGGCTTTGTTTATAGCCATCTTATGGCACTTTTGCTTCATTGTATGCGTCCCTGTATTTGTGTATCTTTTGGCGGTCGGCCTTTGTCCGCATAACTCTATCGTTGTTTACCTTCTGCTTGTAGTGTAATGTTTGGACTCTATGTTTGGAATGGAGTTGATGCATAATTTTGTGGCGAGGTGTGTATATTTGCATTGGGAAGTATACATATCTCGAGGCTCGGTTTATTTGATTTGTGATGCTAGGGCGGTGGTTGGTTAAGCATTACAAGCCAAATAAATTGGGGTCCTCACACACCACCGACACCGCACACACGATACCGATAGGCGTAGGCGCACGACATCCACGATCTCCACCGCACTACCGCCATCGACAGCATCGCGCGCGCTCCGTGCTCACCACACACATGCTAACCTCGCCACTAACACCAACGTACATGCACCGACCTCGCAACAAACACCAC
The DNA here is from genome assembly GCA_036346255.1 of Ampelocalamus luodianensis. NCBI lineage: Eukaryota > Viridiplantae > Streptophyta > Magnoliopsida > Poales > Poaceae > Ampelocalamus > Ampelocalamus luodianensis. The sequence continues at coordinate 85,203 of JAYEVH010000403.1, forward strand.
CACACATGCGCCTTCCTCGCCGTCGTCCCAGTCGGGAATCCCAAGGCGTTGACCAAATCGATGCCGCAACGAGGCCATGGCGTACTGAGGCCCTCGCGACACAGCCGTCGCATGTCGCACTGAGGCAACCACGCGCTGTAGTCCTCTGCCATCGCCCAACACCGGATCTGCCACGCTGGCTGGATCCCGATCCCAAATCGTGACCTCCATGCCAGATCTGTCGCGGATCTAAATAGTGCAAACATTGGTAGGGGAGCTAGGGCCGTGGAGAGGAGCAGAGGCGATGGGGGGAGGTGGAGCCCACGGAGGAGTGTGCGACAACGGTGTCGGTGGGAGCGACGATTTGGTCACCGCACGACGATGGGGGAAGAGGCCACCACAGCTACCAACGTCACACGCTCGGTGACCACACCACCGACACCGCGCACATAATACCGATAGGCAGCAGGCGCACAACATCCACGCTCTCTGCCTGTGTCGTCCTTGTGACCGACAGCATCGCGCGTGCTTCGTGCCTGCCACACGCATGTTGACCTCGCCACTAACACCAACGTACATGCGCCAACCTCGCAACAAACACCACCATGCGTGCACGTTCCTTGCTGTCATCCCAGTCGGGAGTCTCGAGGTGCTGACCAAATCGACGCCACAACAAGGCCATGGCGTACTGAGGCCCTCGTGACATAGCCATCGCATGTCGCACTGAGGCCACCATGCGCCACAGTCCCTTGCCATCGCCCAACACCGGATCTGCCATGCTGATCGGATCCCAATCCCAAATCGTGGCCTCCATGCCAGATCTATCGTAGATATAAACAGTGCAAACATTGGTAGGGGAGCTAGGGCCGTGGAGAGGAGCAGAGGCGACAGGCGAGAACTTGACGAACAGTCAGGGTGAATTGGGGAAAAGGTAAGAACCCTAGAGTCACCCATGCGGTCAGTTTTATAACCGCACTCTTGAAATGAAACGCTGTGGAAACACAATGGTTCCCACAGCTTCGGGAATTGCTCTAACGGACAGATCTTTTTAAATCTGTCTGTTCGAGAAAACCGATGCTCTTTTCACACCTCAAGAGAAATTACCTTTTTAGCCAAGTATATTTCTGGTCAAAAGAAATACCACTTGGAAAGACTTTACTTCGATCATCGAACCACGATTACTCCGTAGTCGTAAGATTTTCTACGACTACCTCGTAGTCGTAAGATTTTCAAGCAAAATTCCTTGACCAAATATATTTCTGGCCGAATGAAACACGTGTTGAAGAGTTTTGTCTTCAACATTTATCTCACAACCACCCAATGTCTTTTTTGTCTGTGTGATCAATTGTGGAGACCCCCAAATAAAACAATCTTTACGTAAGATCGGTTCTAAAACACCGACAGTAATCAATTTTTGAAGTATGATAACATTCTTGGCCCATGTCATTTCACATAATCTTTTCCTTTGTGAAACTAGATGAGCTGTCTATAGAAAAGTGTGAATAGTTTGTTCTCATATAGAATGGAAAACTGATCACTTGAAACTTTTCTTTAATTATTTTTATGAAACTTTTTTTGGCCAATGTGGTTTGATAAAATGGGTCGTTGGCACACGGCCACGCCTCGATGTGGTTTGGTTATTCATGCCTCTTGGTAGTCTTTTATTGGGTTGTATGAACGATGAATGGTGGGTTTGTTGGTTGTGACGGGAGGTGAGGCTTTGTAGGGTTCAGATATCTCAAGAGTTCAATGTGAACATCTCTAATCCTCCTCGCATTGTAAGATGGATTTTACTTGACTATCTGTTTTCTTTATTGTAGGATGGGCTTTTTTGTTTGGATATGCTAGAATTTTCCTTTGCACAAAAATACAAGATTGCCATGGTGATGGATGTACCGGCTTAGGTGCCTATGTTTTCTAATTTCTTTAGCGTTCATTTTATTTCAGGTTTCTATTCATTATATTTATCTACTGCTGATTTATACATATTGTACTTTCAAATTTAGATACTTATATACTGCTAAGTTATCTATTGTTTGTATTAAACTTATGTGGGAGAGAAGTATCTAAATACGAACTTATGTGCGGCATGGCGATGATCCACGTCGGTGTCTAAAGAAAAAAAAATCAAAAAATAATCTATAGGAGGACCTCGCCTCCTACATAAAACAATAGTATTCACGCCATTTGACGCGGGTTAACTTCTATTATAACCAATATGTAGATGATAACTTAAAAGAGATCGAATCTTACACTGTCTCAGCATCACGGATCGCATAGATGATCGATCATAGCAGGCTGTGCCAGAAAGCACTCGAGGACACCTCATGCACGACCTGTTTCATGGCTAAACACTGACCTATAACATATTGAACTCGAGTGATTAGAGCTTGTCCTAACAGGATTTGCAGGTCTAATAGACTTGTTAATAACTCGGTCAACAAATAAAAACTTTTACTGCCCTATTTGAAGCCATTGTGAGTATAGGACCCTGTTTCTGTTGTGATCCCTATGATATATAGGGCCTTTCTTTTTATAACCCATTAACCATGTATACCCTCAAGATAAGGAGGCGTAGTCTCATTTTTGCTACAATTTTTTTTGAAAGTTTTGTACCAAATCAAATGGTTACAACGTTACACTTTAGCAACTAAAATATGGAAATCCTTAATTAGCATGAAACAAACGTATTTAAGCCTTTAATTTTTAGCCAAAACACACTAGGGATTTGAATAAAAATTGCAATCTCATTGTTTGTGATCTCCTCAGGAATGGGTGCAAATTCCCTAGAGTTGCTACTTAAATCCACTCAAGGTAGTTAGGATCGTGATCCTACTTTTAGAGTCTTACGATTTTATGAATCCATGACAGCCTGTCGATCTAAATCGCACTATCGGTCATACTCGTAGAGACTTAGGGCAAAAAAAAATTGCAAATTTTTTTAGAGGCCAGGTTTTGCAAAATTTGTTGATATTAATTTCTGAGAATGAAACTATAAATAAACAAAGAGCATGCAAAATATTGTATCAGTGTGGTAATACTAGTACAAATATCTATATTATAGCATGAGCAATCTTGAGCTTGATAATGATAAGCTATTTTTATTCCTGAAGTATGTCTAGCTGTTTTTAACAAACATGCAAGTGGTAAACTATATAAGAATCATACAAACTTATAGTATAGATATTAAATATGTGTATTTTTACAATTCCATAGAATCACCGATTCTATGATTCGATACTACAATTTCAATTCTATCGAAGGCAAATCGATCTAACTCAGGATCTCGACTCTGACTACCTTGAATCCACTGAATGAATTTACCTAATTAAATATGAACCGTTGCTTCCTTTCTATGGTACAAACTATGCCAACATCTCTAACTAATTTTCTCACTTGGTGGAATTTCAGGGAAATCAACCCAATTGTTGTCTCACCTCGCCGATTTAAAATATATACATACCTCACCTAGTCGACGCCCTAGCAAAAGATGGTCATCGCGTTCGTGTCACTCGATTTCATGTCTGCAGCACCATCGTTACTATATATCCCTGGTGTTTGCATGCATGCCATGATCGCTACGAACCCAATGGAATGCCGAATACCAGACTGTAGAGCCATTATGCAAATGCAAGTATATAAAGGAGGAAAGTAAACTACTCAATCACAGCCACGATCGCTATAGCCAGGGTGGAGCCGGCCACGGCACAAGCCTCGGCTGAGCCGTTATTCTTGGGTTAAACTCATATTTTTAGTGATTTTTCAAAAGATTTTCATATACTTTTGATCTAAGTCTCGGGCCATTACCCAAGCTGTTCGAGGCCCAGCTGCGCCCCAACTATAGCTAATTAATTTCATTTAAACGGGAAGAAGGGAAATGTCGTGCTTTGTTCTCATGCTACTTTTGATTTGCGAGTTCGACTGATTTTTGAACGTGGAACCCTTTGCTCTATTGTTTTGCATTTAATCTATTTTTTTTAACACAATCCTTGGCAATTCCCTTATCCATGTACGCTATTTTTCTTACTGAATGGCCCAGAAGGGCTTGACAAAATGTAACATCGCCCCCTTGCCTTTGTAATAGAACAGCAGCGGAATTTGTTTCATATTGTTGCATGTTTGGAAAATATATATGATAAATTCGAAAGGATTCAAATGAGCCCAAGCAAAATAAGCACAGGTGACATACCCCTCGACAGGGGCGGAGCAGGCAATGGGCTAAGCCTTGGGCCGGTCCAACTGTTTTTGGGCCAAAAATGAATTTTTCTTATTTTTCAACGAATTTTCCATAGACCTTTGATCCTGGGCCTCGGGCTATTGCCCCATAGGCCCGAGGCCCAGCTCCGCCCTTGCCCCTCGAATACCATTAATTATTCATCGGGATTTTTAGATATTTGCCACTCCAAATGTTTGCATTCCATGATTGGCAACCATGTATTGTGATTGTTCTAATGCCACTCTAAAGGCATGCCAATTGGCGTCAGCAATGCCAGGCCATCCTCGCCATCCGTGGCTATCTCACCTCTGCAACCTCGTCGCCACCATTTTTCACCTCAACCACAACTGCCTCTCACTGCCCATTTCCATCCACTGCCACCCACACTGCACATTGCCGCCATTCTCCATTATCATCATCGCCATCTCCCCTCAGATCCAATCGCTGTGTAACATCCCAAGTTTCAGACTTGTGTTTCAAATGTAAGAAAATGAGTAAAAATTAAAACTTTTCCTTACATCATGTATTTCCTGTGTGTACTAAACAATTCTTGTATAAGAGTTATGGAAATACAAAGTCACAAGTCTTTTGATCCAAATCTTGATCCTTTAAAAACAATGTTGTCTAATCTTTCGATCATCTCCTGGAAATATTTTTCCTAAGTTCTTGGGATGGTATGTGGCTCCTCTAAAAAATTTCACAATTTTTAGAAATTGTTTGAATATTTTTAGAGGGCAGTCAAACCTGTTTGACCATCAGTCAAACCATGAACCAGTACCTTGCAAAATTTTTGGAGAAAAGTGCACTGCATAAAAACCTCCAAAAATTTTACACAAGGTTAATATCTAAGTCAGCAAGCTCCTGTAAAAATTTCAGAATTTTTGGAGTTATTTTGCTACCTCTTATAAATCCTCAAAAGTCTCTGTCTATTTAAAACCTAAAACCTGGTTCACTGTTTCTTGGATTCGAGTCGGGCTCGAGCTCGAGCCACTTGACTCGGTCGAACCCACTAACCACACTGAGCCTCGTTTTAAAGCGCGCGTCCAATCTCAGCCGTTGGATCTTAATCGCTCGGCCCACGTTCGCGTGAGCATTCGGACCGTGCGGATGCACTATTCAATTTGAACCGTTGGATCTCAATCCAACCGCCCGATTTGAGCATTCGACCGTCCGCGGACCCATTTAATCGCAGCCGTCCATTTTCAATCCAACGGTCACCGTTTTCTTTTCTGTTCTTCTTCCTCATCTGCCTCTCCGTGTAGTGCGGGTGAGCAATGGCAGAAAGAGAGAGAGAGGGCAGCTTCGCATTGTCTTTTCGAGCTTGCTCTCGTCAACGTCTCTCTGTGGGGCATTAAATGCGCCCAGGCTTTCGGCTCCTACATCCCGAGTCTCACTTGCCCCCATCATTTCTTGGTCCATGACCGTGCCATGAACCGAGCCCACAATGGACTCATGTTCTTGCTCGAAACCCTAATCCTTCCTCTATAAATGGCCCCCTTAGCTCCTCCTGGTATTCCTTTACACCACCCCTAGCTCTTCTCTGTGTTTGAGCTCAAAACCACTTCAAATCCTCAAAGCACCATTGTTGACCCGAGAAGCTCCATTGGTGATCTTGGTGTCCAGTGGTTCATCTTCAATCTTTCTTGTACCCTTTCGAGCTCCTCAACTTCCTTTGCATTTCCCCTAACTTAATTTTGGGTTGCATTCACAGGAATCACTCAATTTTAAGTTTGGAGATTTTCGGCTGATTTCACCGCCTTTCTTCTCTAACTCCGGTAAGTGGTTCATTTTGCAATTACTTGCTGTTAGAGTTTCTCTGAGCTATAATAAAGTTAGGGTAATGAGTTGGTCCCACTCATTTTGCTTAGAACCCCATTTTCTACTTCGTCTTCCTCGGCTCCGGTGAACTTCATCGTGTTCAAGTCTTCCCCGACCATCTTTGAAGCTCCTCTCGGTTAAGGTAGCTTCTATTTAGCCCCTAGAAGTGTTGGCACTCGCTTTCCTGGACCACAGCGGAGCATTTTGCTGTTTTCATGTTTTGCCGAAATGGTCTCCTTCTGTGTTTTCCGGCTCGCCGGCGTTCTAGACCTCCACCGCCGGCGAGGTCATCACCATTAGGTCCGCAACACTATTGCGAACCCATTTTGGTATTTTGTGGCCGCGCGACTGAGTCGCCGCGACAAGCCGTGGCATCCACTCGGCTTTATCGCGGGAGCTCCGTTGTCGCCAAATATTTAGGGCGATGAAATGCTTAATCATTACCAATCATTAGAAGTATTAATGGTGTCTTAAGCCGTGTCCCCTGTGCCACTGCCAGGTGGGCCCGTAAGCTTAAAACCGAAAATCAGAAGTCGTTAGGGCTGATTTTGAGTTTATTTATTGCTAATCATTGTTAGCAATAAATGTGTCCGCGCCGCCACTGTACACGCCAGTGGGCCCTCATCCATAAGTCCACTCTGTAAATCGTTAGGACACATTAATTACTAATCATCACTAATCATTGGTCATTAGTAGTTAATTTGTCGCCCTAAAATATTCTTGTGTCTCGCCGCCATGTGGGCCCCGAGCCCGTGTGCGTGTGTTAGAGCTCGTGTTTGTGACTCACGATCAGCGACGCGTGCGCCCACATGTCGACATAGATTCGAACCGATCTAAGTCCGCCGTCGATCTCGTGATCAACGCCCGATCTGAAAACCTTCGGACCATCCGGTTCCCTCTTCATCTCGGGATCGTCCATCCCACGATCTGCGGCTGAGATCGTGTGTGCAATCGGACTCTCCGATTAGAGGTGTGCTCAAAGTCGTTCATCTTTAGATCTGCGGTCGTGGTTGGCCGAGGCAACCGCACCGTCCGGATGCATCCTTCCTCGTGAGCCGTTGGATCTTGATCCAACGGTGGGCTCCTTTTAGAGATCGCGCGCGTGCGCTGTTCCCAGCGCGCGTGGGGCGTAGGATGTTAGATCGAGGGCTCTCGAGTGTCCACGTCATTTATTTCCGGTTGAGTTGGATTTCATTTCTGTAAGTATTTATTTATCAACTGAAAATTGTATCAAAACTTTAGAAACTCATAACTATTTCGTTTTAAATCCTTTTTAGATGTTTTCAACTGTAATAAATTTCTGTGCCTCTGTAGTTTTATATAAAAATGCATTTGGGCATGTTTCTGTCACAGAAAATTGTGTAACTCAAATAATTTGATTTCTGCCAATTTTGAATATCTCAAAAATAGAATTTAACTTGTAAAATGCATATCTTTTTCTGTATAACTCCAAATTGTGCAAAATCAATTTTGTTAGATTCCTCTGTTAGTGTGCTTTAAATATGAAATAGGTTTTGAACATGTTTATGTTTCTGAAAAATGTAATGTGCTAGGTTTACGACTTAGAAAAATCATAAGTAAATCATTATAACTCCGAATTTAGTAAACTCAACTTTGCTGTGATTAGGATGTCATAAACTACCTACCATAAAAATTGTGAGTTCTAGATCATTATAGAAATTTTCACCATGAACAGTACCAATAATTAATTTAGTTGATTTAATAGGCTGAGAAAGAGTATTTTGGTTGTAACTTTTGCATCCTAGATCCAAATTGCATGATTCTTATTCCTAAAATTGTATAAAATCATCCTCTAGCTGCTGTGTAAATTTCTTGGGATTTGGATGCCTTTTGCTGTTGAGTTTTGTTGATGTTCTTCGTTCTTATTGGTTTTATCGCATTTTCGCGTTAGGTTCCGAAGATTATATTGAACCTGAGGATCCTCCTCTGCAGCAAGAACAATTGCAGCAAGGCAAGCAGTTTGATCATGTTCATCCCTGTATTTTTAAGTATTTATGTTGTTTACAAATTCTATGTATGCATTGCTAGTTTGTGTTAAACTATTGTCGATAGTTAACCTAGTAGATGCATTTCCTTAGGCAAATGATTATCCTTTACTACCATTGAGCCTAGGTTATTGCTGTGATTTAGAGTTCGTGGATGAGCTCTTGTCACTTAGTAGCTTTGCGGATTAATTGCTTAGCCATGCTTAGTTTCCGGTAGAAATAGGCGGTTATCGACTTGTCGATAACCTTGATAACATAAAACTTATTATCACTTATGATTTCAGCCTTGTGCCATGTTTACTTATGAAAACTAAAACCTGAAAACAAAATAATTTAGACTTGGGTATAATGGTAAGATGGTGTGATTTTGGGTGTAACTGGAATGGTGCCCGGGTCATCAAGGACCGAACATCTTGTTACACTAAACCAAACATTTTAGCGTGCTAACCACACTAGAGGGTATGAGACCTCTCTTGACTTAGTACTTTGGCGTGTATTGACTTCGGGTCGCAGGGAGTCGCAGGAGGGATGGTGTTGGGAGCATTGTAGTGTCCGAAAGGCTTCCCCCGTGATGGCTGGTTGTCTTTCGGCTTGCAATGTAAGCGTATGAGTTTCTATCCATACGCTTAGCCGTGCCGGTATACCTTCGGAAGTGTGCTTTGTGGCTTAAAGACGGTATGAAGTGTGGGTACATTGGTACACCCCTGCAGGGTTAAAACTATTCGAATAGCCTCGTCCTAGGTTATGGACACGCTTGGCAAGGTCTTTCAAGAGTTAGACTACAACCTTTTAATTAAAACTTGATGGGTGGTACGAATCGGGGATTCGTGCTATGTTGTGGTGGCTATTGGGATAGTCACTTCCAGGTGGTTACTTGTATTTATTATTAATTCGCTGTTATATTCAACATCAAAACAGACTTGCAAACTTGCTTTTAAGTGTATTACATTATTGCAAATAAAGTTGGCTTTGTGCAAAATGAGACATATAACATCCACTTAAATAAGCCTGCATGTAGCATATGAATAAGTCTGCTATTCCACATGTGAGTCTTGCGAGTACCTTTGTGTACTCAGTTATCTTGCTTAAATGTATTTGTTGCAAAGGAAGAAGGTGAGCTTGAAGGGCCTCACTTTTGTGAGCTTTGTTGTGGTAGCTTGCGGGGCAACTAGCTTGGCGGCCCGGTCGATTGCCTTGTGGGTTGTGTGGCTAACCGGTCGACTTTTGTTCTAGCCATCTTATGGCATCTTTTGCTTCCGCTGTCATTCTTGTATATTGTGTTATTTGGCCGGTCGGCTCTTTTGTAATAACTTACTTTATGTATGTCCTTTACTAGACTTGTTAATGTATGTTGTATAGAAATGATGTGTAATTTTGTGATGATGTGTATGTGCTGCAATTCTGGGAAGTATATGTCCATCGAGGCTTAGAATGTTTAATTAGTAATGCTAGAACCATTTGGAGGTTAAGTGTTACTAGTTAAATATTCCGGGTCCTCACACGCTGCCTCTCATATGTGACCGCGAGCCATCACTGAGCCATAGTCAAACACCTCACCAACGACCATGACACCGCGCCACAACAACTCCCATTCTTCTTCTACCTCTCTAGCGTGTGCGGCGGCGGATGCCTAAAGGAGGAGTCGGGTCAGAGGAAGGAGAAGAGCAGCGCACGAGAGAAGAAGGAAAAATAATTTTTGGTTGGATTTGTGCTGCCCATACACTCACTTCTCTCCCTCCCTTTGAATCGCTGCCACGGGTAGTGGGCTGGTGGCGCCATGGCCAGCGTGGAAGGAAGACATGAGTAGGAGGGAGAAGGGGGAAGAAGAGGGGAGGGGCATGAATGTAATTTCGTAGGGCTAAAAACACTATATATATAATGATGATGATGAAAGTTACAAATAATGGATTAACATGTCTTTAGAGTGACATTAGAATAATTACAATCTATACAATGACAAATCACAAAAACACCAACCTTTGGAGTGGCAAATATCTAAATGGAAAAATTAGATACATGTCATCCAAGAGTTCCACTTTTGAGATATGCTACTAGCTATAGAGTTTTTTCTTTGACACATGCTACTCCAAAGTGCATTTCTTTGAAATATCACATTATGAACAGTTTTAGACCTTATTAATGCCCCTGTCTTTCTCCTCCTCCCTTCTCCTTCCTCTTCTCTTTCTATCTCCTCATTCCATGTTGCCTTCTACCTCATCCATGGCTGCCGACCACCGTATCACTATGCCATCATCAAATCAATGCCCGTCGGCGATCTCTTGCCGTGGCGTAGGCAGGACAGATCTCTCCCTCCTTAGATCCATCATGCTGGTGCCACATTAGATCCTCGTTAGGCCTTTACTCCCACCAAGACTACCCTCTCCACAACCTTTATTCCCATCCATGTCCTTGCCGTGGAGGCCGGAGAGGAAGTGGTTAGGGCTCGCGGGCGGCAACGACAGTACTAGCTATGAAGGAGTGCGGTGGAAGCGCATGGTGGTGATGGTGGTTGTTGTGCTATCGGTGTCATCCTAGCTTTGCCACTCGCTAGCCACAACACCATCATAAGCTTTTGCAGCTATGGATGAGGAAGGAGAAGAGGGAGGAGGAGGAAGGCAATGGGCACTAGGGTCTAAAATTGTTCATAATACCGTATTTCAAAGAAATGCACTTTGGAATGTCATATATTAAAGAAAGAAAAACTTTATAGTGGCATATCTTAAAAGTGACAACTCTTGGATGACATATATCCACTTTTTCCTATGTAAAAAAAAATCCCTTATTCATCTACTCGATCTGCAGCATGAATGCCTTTGCACTGATTTAATGATTTAAATTGTTGGCATAGACGCAATTCTTGAGTACTTTTTTTAGATGAATTCTTGAGTACTTAAATGCTGGGTCTGCGACCGTTGAGTAAATCGTGATCTTTATCAACTTGTTAAGATTGATTCATATTGTTTGCATTCCACAGATCATATGTAGAGGTGGTAACGGATGGACATCCATATCCAAATTTCAAATATCTAGTTCACATCCAAATAATGTTAGATCCAGTCGACATCCAATGCAAATTCAAACTAATAGCATCCATATTCGTGTTCAGAGTCGGACTTGGGCGTGCTTTTCGGGCCGCCCAAAGCACGCAAGCGACACGACACGGTCTAAGCACGACACGCACGGCACGCGTGGTGGGTCGGTGCACACGACGAACTACGGCGGCCGGGCTCGAGAATGCGCTCGTTGGAAGACGTACGACGCACGATCGGTTGGGCGTGTTTGGGCCGCGACGACGCACTAAATAGGCCCAACCTTCCGTTCTAGCCCAATCCTCTCTCTCACTGCTCAATCACTCCCCATCTCGGCTGGTGCAACCAATAACCCTCCTCTGTCATTCGGCTGCCCAACCAATAACCCCTCGCCACCCTTGCCTAGCCTAACATTCCTCTTGAGCTCCCCAACCCCATCCCCAACCCTTCTCCCGGCCTCGCTCCAAAATTCACAATCCCTAATCACATTCTCGATTCCTCCTCTAGCTTTAACCACCTCCTCTCCATACGCCGATCGCCGCCCTCCTCCTCCGTCGTGCCGTCGGCCGCCCCTCCTCCATTCCTCCAACCACCTCCTCTCACTCCTCTTTCCCACGCCACGCTTCTATAGTTACTTAGGGTCGGGCTTGGGCCGGCACGGCACGACCAACACGACGGGCTTTGGGCGTCGCTCGGGCTGCCGGAGGTGAGGTGGGCCGCGACGACGCAAGACGCGGGGCGATCGGGCCGAACCGCACGGCGACGACGCGCCGGCGCGGCGGGCTTGGGTCGGCGCAAGACGCGACGCGACCCAATGCCCAGCTCTATTCGTGTCCAAACGCATAAAGTTCATGGCTACAAATCAAAATGACGAGGAGCAGATGAGAATCCAACGGCCCAAAATTTTAGTGCTTTTAAGCAACAAACTGAAATGCTAGGTAGACAATTGTTTCTTCTTTCCCATCTGCCCACTAGATATTTTCTGTGCTACGAGACGTGTACTCCTGTCTCCGCGTTTGCACGGACACCTGGGAGCCACCGAGGGTAGGCCCCACGCGTCATCGAAACAGGAGTATGCATTCATGGCTAGATTGAGGTGGTGGAGACTGCAGATACATACCTTTTGGAAGCGACCGTCCCGCTTAAGATATGTTAGTGAGGGCAACCCTACATTACACAAGCGTTTTCTACTGTCTAACATTAGGACCCACCGTTGGTTTCCACCATGGTGCCCCACATGTCCGTGAGATGTGCCTGTCCAGCGGGCTCCATTCGCCAGCCTCCTGGGATTCTCCACAGCCCACGCCCGTCCCCACCGAGAACCATTATAAAACGGCGCCCCCGTCGCCTTCCTCTCCCCATTCCATCCCCATCGCCTCCGCCTCCAAACCAATCTAGGGTTTCTAGGGTTTTGGGTCTTCGTGTCCGGCGGCGAGGCGAGATGTCGGAGAGGGTGAAGGGGACGGTGAAGTGGTTCAACACCACCAAGGGGTTCGGCTTCATCTCCCCCGACGACGGCGGCGAGGACCTCTTCGTGCACCAGTCCTCCATCAAGTCCGACGGCTTCCGCAGCCTCAACGAGGGCGAATCCGTCGAGTTCGTCATCGGCTCCGGCGACGACGGCCGCACCAAGGCCGTTGACGTCACCGGCCCCGGCGGCGTCCCGCTCACCGGCGGCTCCCGCCCCAGCGGAGGCGACCGCGGAGGCGGCGGAGGGGGGCGCTACGGCGGCGGAGGGGGCTACGGCGGCGGCGGCGGCTACGGAGGTGGCGGCGGAGGCGGCTACGGAGGCGGCGGCGGAGGCGGTCGTGGGTGCTACAAGTGCGGCGAGGAGGGCCACATGGCCAGGGACTGCAGCCAGGGCGGCGGCGGCGGCGGTGGAGGCTACGGCGGGGGAGGCTACCGCAGCGGTGGCGGCGGAGGCGGCGGCGGCGGCCGTGGGTGCTACACCTGTGGCGAGGAGGGCCACATGGCGAGGGACTGCCCCAACAAGAACTACTAGGCAGATCTGACTCCCGTGTTGCCTCTTGCCCCCTTGTGGTTCTGCAGCATGTCATACCTATCTTATCCAGTAGTTTCCGTAGTGTCCGTTGTGTTGCTCGTAGGAAGGAGGAGATGCCGTAAGAAGAAGCGATATGGATGGATCCATGTAAGGGGAGTTTGAGTGGTTTCCTTTCCCAAGTTTTTTGTTTGTGTGTGTTCGAGAGACAGCCATGGATGGCACTGTCCGATCTATCTATCTATCAATCAATCGATCGATCGAATTGAGTAGCAATTTCACTTCTGTTCGATTGTTTCTTTTGTTTCGTGTTTGGTTCTGTCTTGATGCATTTGCTTGGCGCTGTGTTTGCTCTACTCTTGCTTGCATAATTGCGTTGTATCCTGAAATTACTGCTCTGAATTGTTTGCTGTTGTCTGATTGGAGCTGCGAAATGTAATGGTAAAAGGAAAAAAAGAAGAGAGGAGATGGGGATGGGATTGCGAGATGAAATTGTGAAGGGAAAAACGAACGATAGGAGGGGAAAGGCAGTACGACTGGTGGCTTTGTCCCCACGCGCCGGGATCGGCAAAGGAAAAAAGCAAGGCCTGCCCGTTTCCATTAGTGTTGCCAATGGGGCAGACAAGGGGAGGAAGCAGAGCGTGGCTTGTTTCGCCTTCTCTCCGAAGCATTTGCTGCGTTTCCACGCAGAGATGGGGGACCCTCTACCTCTTCCCTGCCCTGCGGTGTACCATGTTTGCGAATCTTCAAACGAACCGCGCGTGATAAAGCATGAACCACGCGTTCCAGCAGCGGCCTTGATGCTTGTCCGGTTGCCTCCATGGAGCGATGGCTGTCACGTTGAGACCACCACTGATCGGTAGGATAGCTGGTGGCATGAGATCGGTGAGGAGGCATGCATGAGAGTTTGGTTTGTGGGCTCTATCGTCTGAGTCGATTAAGGATTAAATCGTGTGTTGTATTTCTAAACTACTAGTATGAGATAGAATGAGTCAATTACTTTACTCTGTTTTCGGCACCAACCCAGCGCATAGTGGTAACTTTATATATCGAGAAGGGTCAGCGGCTCCCTAACAACGGAGAGTCCCTCATTGAAAGTGCATCCCATCACGGAACATTTTTGGGTGCCCTGTAATAGTCACTGTCCTAATGTTGAGTGGTTCCCCGCCGGAGTGGGTTAGTATGGGGACTAGGTATCGTCTCCATCGAACGCCCAAAGAAATGTGTCATGACCGACATTATGAGTAGATTATATTTTGTGGGTAAAATTGTACAACCTCTACAGTGTATAATATATTCTAATAGCTGTGTCTCTGGTTATGGGCATTATACAGAATGTCACACTTGGTTAGTTTTAATAAAATGTGAACTGCGACATGTTAACGAGAAGTGGTTGTAGCGATCATGTAGGTTAGTGGAACCTTATCGAGATAATAATTCCTAAACAAATGAAACCTTGGTTTTGAAATTAAAAGGCTAAGTCATAGGTTTGGAAAATAATCATCATAATTGAGCAAAACCTTTTTTTTTGTGCTAAAATAACCATAAAACCCTCATTTGGTAAGTCTTGCATCTATATACTTGCATTTGTCGTGATGGCTTGTTGAGTACCTTCATACTCATGGTAGCTTAAGTATGTGGATTCAGACTACGAAGCAGAAAACCCGGTGTATGGATACTTGATGCATCCGGTTATAGAAACGAGGAAGATTGCAATAATTATGTCATAACCTAGTCGATTGCCTGTGAAAAATTCATGAAGCCCTTTTCTTGTGGTTTATTTACATTTATTGGTATTTGTTCTCTCGAACTTGTAGGGTTGTCGATCTGTTATGTAAACCCTTGGCCCTAAGGCCTATTTATGTTGTTTCTATAATAATTAAGTACTCTTTTACTTATTTCTCTTGTATGGAGGTAATATTCGCCTGATAATTGTACTTCATGAGTGACATACGATCATAGGAGTAACTCATAATACAGAGGGTCCGGATGCAAATCTGGGCCTAACATGGTTGGATGCATGTTCATGGACCGAGAGTCGGGCTTGTTTGGTTGGCACCCTAGGCTCCATTTCTAGTAGAAAGTGGTGCCTAGATGTAGCATAAAAATTAGATAATTTTTGCCTAGCCATGCAAGCCTAGGGATGTGGTGTTTGGTTGGAGACCTAAGCTTGAGAAAAGTGTAAAATTTAAAACCACGCTTTAAAAAGGAGAAAGCATAAAAAGCATGAAATACGCTTTCACATGCACCCCTTAAAACCAGTCTCATATCCAAATATTCCATTCTCATCCCCAAATTTTATTCTAATTTCACCAATCAAGTGAAGTGGAGGCTCGAGCAACTACATCCGGCAATGTTAGCATGTGAGGAGGTCGTGGCGGAGCTCGGTGTCGGTGAGACTGAGGTCACGACGGCGGCAGGACACTTGTGTGGTGGCAGTGGGAAGGATGTCAACGTGGTGAAGAGGTCGCGGTGGAGCTTGGCATTGGTGTGGTGGTCATCGCGGTGGAGTTTGCCATGGCAGTGATGGTTGGCAGCGAAGTGAGGAGCGACGACGTCCCATAGAGCAAAGTGAGGAGGAAGACAATGTATCATGCTTGCACTTGCCGCCTAGCCCCAAGGCGCTCGATTTTGTGTGCCTAGGCCTAGCAGGGGTTGCCTGGACCAGTGAGCTACTCTGGGTTCCAACCAAATACACCACAAGACGCGAATCAAACACACCCTAGGGCACTTGTTCTTGATCGGTCAGTCATGCCACCGCTAAGGCTACGGGGCTGGTTATAGAAGAGGAGAAGAGGCCAGTAATTTGTTTGTTTATTCATTATCTCCTTCGGGTTATAATGATACGTTGTACTACAGGACTTAACTAGCAACTAACTGATGTATCTCGAAGATATCGATTGCTAACCAAACATATCCCAAAGGCATACTTAACCACTAATATCCAAATGTATCTCGCCATTCCCGCTCACCCCAATCGGGTGAGCAAACCTACAACATGTAGCGTATACTTTCTCCAGCCACAAAAGAGCAACACCCTACAATGCGTGTAATCCAGCCCTCTTAATTTTGAGCATCTTATTTAAAATGTATGGTTTGGATGTATGAAAATGATATAAGTGATTTTTTTTCTTCATAAAATGTACTTTCATAATATTGCACTTTTACAACTTTTTCAAATATATAATAAGATAATTTAGTGGTCAAAAGAGCATCTTGTTGAATTTAAAAAGTAAAAAAAGCGTTACTCTTGTGTGACTGGAGGGAGTAGTAAGTACGTAGTAATGGCTATGTTGTGTAGTAAATTAAGCTGCTAAGTATCCTAGTGGTCAAAAGAGCATCTAGTTGACTTCAAAAAGTAAAAAAAAAAAATGTCACTCTTGTGTGACTAGAGGGAGTAGTAAGTACGTAGTAATGGCTGAAAGTATCTAGGTCCTCAAAGGTGTTTTTGGTAATTAATGTCAATATTATGTTAAGTGATTAACATGTGTGCTAAGATATATTAAAGGTTAAAGTTCTAATGATTGATTGATGACAAGGCTATTGGCAATGCGAATGTGATGACAGATCAACTTGGTTCAAGACATAGATAGCCTAAGGACTCTTTTATAGTTTTTACCAGTCTCGGTGTTTTGGAGAAAATACTGGGTTTATAGGATAAATATCGTACTATAAAGAGAGGTCATGGCTAGTAGATTGAAAGACAATTTTTGTGCCTTATTGATCAACTAGGGTTCATGCATTGCCTTGATTTAAGCTTCTGAAAAAATGTTTTGAAAATCGGTATGACCGTAAGTAATCAGCGGTACTACCGCAGGTCGGTAGTACCGATATTTACATGCTGGTACATATTTTCCAAAGAGCGTGTTTCTAAGTGTTTTTGATCCTCTCTGAAAATTGGAACGACCAAATTTCAATTGCGGCATTACCACAAGTCGGTAGTACTTATACTTATATGGCGGTACGTAAATAACAGAGAGAGTGTTTTTGGGAGTTTTGATCTCCCTTGAAAATCAGTATGACCGCATAATCCGAGCAATACTACTGGAGTGTGGTAGTACCGATATTTTATTGGCGGTACATTTTTCCAGAGAAGGTGTTTTTGTGTGATTTCTTGAACTCTGGAATCGGTAATTCTGTTCTGGCCGAGCGATACTACTGCGAAGTGGTAGTTCTGATTTCTAGTTGGCGGTTGTACCGCGATCTATTTTTGTAACCACTAGTTCAAAACATTAAATGCCACTGTTCTGACCGTTATACCAAAAATCGGTAGTACCGGGTTTCAACGGCGATACTACCGTATTTCCTATTTTTTTTTTGAGAAAAGTGGTTGTAACGGCTAGATTTTGTGGTGAGGGGTATAAATACACCCACACCGAATTTTTGGCGGATACGACCACTTTTCACCCTGTATTTGGACTTCTAACCACGTTGCAACGGTATTTGCAAATATAGCAACGCGGGCGCACGGCGACGCGTGCCTGCGTCAACGTCGCGACACGTACCCCGCGGGCACGCACCCACCCAGCGCCGCCTGTTCCCGCCAACTCACCCGAGCCGCATCGCCCCGTGCCGCGACGGCCAACCCGCGCCGCGCCACCTCGCGTGCCCGTCCGCCACCTCGCCATCACCGCGCCACGTGCGCGCGCTCGACTCCCGCGCCCACCCCACCCCCGCCACGTGCCACGCGCTCGCAGCCTATCGGCTGCGGCCGCAGCCCCACCTCGCGCTCGCGCCCACCCACCACGTGCCGCCCATCGCCTCGTGCCGCATCGGCCGGCCCGCGCCACTCGTAGCTAGGTTAGTTAGGTTAGGTTAGGATAATTAGAAGTCCGAAATTGAAATTAGAGTTAGGTTAGGGATAATTTTAAAATATAGCAATGTGTTCAAAAAATTACCAAATTTTTGTGTAGCCTCCTAACACCGTGTACTTGCTTGTCTAAATTTTCATAATTTTATTCGTTCAAATTTTTATCGCTAATTAGTATGATCGTGCCCAGATGGACTTGATTGTGTAATATTTCGTAATTTTATATGTGTTCTGGTATTCTCTAAAAATTTAGTATTTAGGTCACTTAGAATTTGGATTTTAGGTTTTGGATATTAGGGTTTCATGATTTCATGTGACTTGGAATGTATTTGAGATTTGTTGGGTTACATTTTGGTGATAAATGTCTCGACACCAAGGTATATTTGCGGTCTAGAGAAGGTTGTGGATATTCCAAATATGCTATACTTTCCTTACTTGGAATGTATAAAAAAGCTAAATTGCAAGTGCATTGGAGATGTCGATATGCAATGCACACGACACATCCATTAAGTAGTCTACGCGATAAAAGGCAACCGCAATGACATAAAGCAGACCACTCGATAAAAGGCAACCGCAATGACGCATCGACCATTAAGTTACATGGTTCACGAGATTGAACATAATTGCGTAAATAAGGGGACGAGTACGGAGGTACAAGCTTCTCGGTCGTGCCTAATGGTAGAAGGTGTCTCGCTACCCACATAGAGTGTTGTTGGGGGGCGCCGGACGTGGGTTGCCATCGTTGTAGTGGCACACACATATGCAGCTAGGGTTGCAAGAAGAAGATGTGGGATCATAGGAACTTCCTATGTTGACGACCTCCTCGTTGCCCCTCTCATGGCGCATCATGTTGGCGGAGGTCATCGTTTTCCTCATTGAGATCATCAATCCGTGCCTCCAACTCAAAGATTCGGTTCCACAATCTATCCAGGTACATCACAACATGTCGTTCATGGGGAGGATAGATCCAGCGGACAAAGTCGTATTTCACCATCTGCTGGAAAGGAGGGTTAACAAGGAGGCTCTATTAGCGCAGAACATAAAGAAAACAACTTACTAATTGTACCCGAGTGTGGGCATCGGAAGAAACGTCGTCCGCCATCGAAAGGGGCCGTCCAAGACTTGCACAACAGTGTCCTCCCTGTGTCCGCATTTCAGCCATACCAGTTGAGCACGCTTGTTTGGCATCAACCGGTAGTTAGGCCCGAAGTCCTCCCTCCTTTGAAGGGGAAGGTCTTGCTTTGGCGACCCCGGTTGGAATGGTCCCATTGCTTCGTCTGCCATGGTATGTTATTGGAAGACTGAGAAGGTTTTTCTTCCTACGGTTTAGAGGGTCGAGTGGTCCTACTTTCGTCGCATGGGGCGTGCATTTTATAGCCCGCGGGGGTGGCTTATAAAGCGGGTAATGTGTTAGCTTGCAGATGACGAGACCAGACATGACAGCTCCTTGCAAAGTAAGATGTGACAACACTCTGCCTCCTCAGCTTTTCAGATCGAAAAGACAAGACTCGCAGCAGACATGACACTCCCTACAAAGTAAGACATGACAACACTCGCCTCCTCACTTTTCGGACCAAAAGACAAGACTCTCCAAAGCGGGACGTGATGACTCAGAACATCCCAAGTATGAGTCGTGTTTCAAATGTAAGAAAATGAGAAGAAGTTAAAACTTTTCTTGCATCTTGTTGTTTTTAAACTTTTTTGTAATTGTTGTAAAGGAATTGTGGGAAATAAAAAAACCTAACTCTCCTCTGTTAATATGTTTTAGTATAGAATAGGTTTTATTTAGGCCCTTGTCTGTTAAAAATGTTGTGCACTAGTTTGATAACTTAGAAAAATCATAAGAAATTCATTTTTACTCCAAATAAAGTAAACCCAATTTTGTTGTTCTTAGGATGCCTTGCTCTGCCTACCATAAAAAATTTATGTCGAAAAATATTTTGGAAAATTGTGCGATGAACAGTAACAGAAAGCAATTTAATTTGAATTTTCCAGCAGATTAAAATTGTTTAGGCTATAAATTTTGCATGCTTAGTCCAAATTGATTGATTCTTGTTGGTTAATTCATTTAAAATCATGATCTTCCTGCTGTAAATTTCATGGATTTTGGATGACTTTGGTTTTGGGCCTTTTGGTGTTCGCTGCGTTCTTATTGGATTTTCGCGTTCTTGCGTTAGGTTCCGAAGAATGGAGTGGAATCATTACACAATAAACTCCACTAGGTGAGGAGCCTGTAAAACAAAAAGTTTCTATGTTTATTGATTAATACGAACAAGACACTTATACGAAATAGCGATAAAAATTCGAACGAATAAAATTATTGAAAATTTACACAAGCAAGTACACACATAACAACCAAAATACGTGTAAAAATATAGTAAAATAAAATCGCATAAAATGCGATACTATATGGCTCACTCGTCGGAGCCACTACTCTCTGCTGCTTGCAAGCTGCGTCGCGTCGCGCGACCTTGTTTCTGCCGAGCATGACTGTGGAATACATCCACCGGCCCGAGAGCGCGTGTCGGTCTTGGAGGGTAGGGAGACCGTTGAGGTGGAGGTGGACCAGAGGGTGACTCGAGCGAGCACGGTAGGCGTACATGTCGTCGTGATCACCATGCGAGCGACTGGGGACAACTCGAGGAATTCATCCACGACGGAGGCTATTAAACCACTGGGAGTGCGATGCCCGCAACTCGATTCTTGCGGATGAAGTCGGGCCTTGGACGCACGGGGTTCCCACGCACCGAGGAGCTCGGCGAACGCGTGCGTGGGGCACCGAACCGGAGGAGCTCTACCCCGAGTACGCTAGAAACCCCGCCGCCATTGATCGTGCCCTAGCGCCGTAATCGGGAGGCTCGTATCCTCGTTATTAGTCGACGTGAACTGGCCGTCACCCCACGGGCAACTGAAGGCTGCAAGACAGAGCGATGTTAGTACAAGTAAACACTCTGGACGTAAACTAAGAACCTCGTACCTCCCGGATGTGCACTGCAGATAACCGAGGGGAGCGCCAGTCTGTGTACCGGTTCCGGACGACAGAAGTGATTCATCCCGACGGACCTACGGCGAGAGAACGGCATGATGTTAGCGGCATGTAAGGCATAAACCAAAAGCGAACGTAAATTTGAACATAGCGACTTACCCCCGCGGCGACCTGTCCCACGGATGACCGACGGGAAACGCTACGATGCCTGCTAGACTCGCTAGGTCGTGCTGACCTAGCGGGTGAGCACGCCCCCCCACTTCGAGCCCGATGCGCAGGGCGTCGTCCCTCGAACGACCGCAGCTCAAGTTCTTTACTATTTTCTTCATCTCTGCCGAGATGTGCTTCAAAACTTTTTAATACCCCGCTAGGGTTCTATCTGGGCTGCTGAGGGTGTCGTCCGATGCGCTCTGGACGCGCAGTTCCTGCTCCAACTGCAGTGACATATGTAACAGGTTCATTAACAAAAGGTACGAATGTCGTTAATGAAACTGCGAACCAGAGGTGGTAAGTGTCGCACGGCGTCGTCAAGTCGGGAAGCGATGTGACGGTCGTACATGTGGCAGAGGCTCTCCTCGTGGTGCGTCGGCTGTGTCACCTCCTCTGGGCGCTCTGGAGGAGGAATGGTCAGTCTTGCACGCGTTCATGGCACATACCACTCCATGTACGCACCATACGACTCAAGGTCGTACGGACGCTACTCATGCCAGACATCTAGGTGCACTGTGTTCATCCATGTCATAGTCCACTCCTACTGGTGTATTGGCCAGTCTCGAATCTGCCCACTCCACCTCGATTGCCTGCATTTCTGGAAAGATTAATGTTAGAAAAAGAAGACGTAAGGACTACGAACATTACTCGGATGAAGTTTGACTCACAAGTGTACGGCTCGCTCCAGGAGCTTGCCGTTCGGGGGGCACGGACTGGTACAGACCAAATTGTCGCGTTACGCGCTGCCACGCGTGAGGCTCCACCATATGTGAGAACACCAGGTGGCAGGTCATTCTCCACAGTAGTACGTCCTGGATGCATTGCACAGACAGCTCGTGCGGCGCTACCGCGAGCAGGAAATCAGGATACCATGGACACCAGATGATGTCGCTCTCGTGCAACGACTCGAACTCGTTGTGGTACAATGAGTAGCACCTCGCCGGTCTTGCGCTGGCCCAGCGCAGAAGGGTAGCAGTCCACCGTAAGCCCATGGTAGCGTGTCTACGGCGTCATGTGGGAGGGTCCGACTATAGGGTATGGGTGCGCCGCTATCTCGATGGTCGGCCGCCCAATAGGGAAGTGCTCTCAACTCCACAGCTGTAGGAGCACGTAGCAGACGACCAGGTTAGTAGCAGTGGTACCGTGCCGCGAAGCGTCACACAACCCTCGGTATGTGGCACAAAGGACGGCTGATCCCTAGCTGTACCGAGGCATCGGCCCAGCCCCCACATCAACTAAAGACTCAGCGATGGGGATGAAGCTGGGGTTCAAATCATCCCCCTTTGAGGTTGGAAACATGACCCAACCAAAGAGCTGGAGAAGGTAAGCAAGCGAGTGCGTCTTAACGACCTCGTTAGGTGCACCCTCCGGCATTTCTGGCGCCTCGGCCAAGCCCGGGATGCCACATGCACCCTTCGGGATAGATTGGCCAAAGCGCTGCTCCAGCCTAGCCTTCGATCCCTTTCGGAGGGCCCGAGAACAAGCGGCACACCCGGATCGGAGACCGGCCAAGAACGACACGTCCTGTAGGGTGACCGTCATCTCACCCCACCGAAAGTGGAAGGTGTGCGTCTCGGGCCTCCACCTGTCAACAAGTGCGGACAGCGGTCGTCGTCTCAGGGTCAACCAGCGTCCGATGGAGATCATCCTCGCAAAGGGCAACAAGCCCGCTCTGGGAGGATCGGGACGTAACGATCGTCCGGCGCCCACCGTCCCTCCCGCCGGCGCCAGGGCGGAGGGCCATCCGTGTCGGTGGTGAGCCACGACTTGCACGGTGGTACTCATCGTAGAATTGTTCCATGAGTTCTGAGAGACATGCCTAGCAACACATGGATAGATAATATTAGTGAGAATGTGGCTAATGAACATAAACGAATTCCAAAATTTTTTGTGGTAGTAACAAGTTTCAAACCTATTCTAAGCTAAAGTACAATAAAAAAGGAAACCAACACAATTGGTTTCAAAAAAATTGGTTTGGGGCCCGTTTCTCATTGACTTGGTCCATGCCATAGTGCATGTTCTACTAACACCGAGTTAAAATTTTAATATTTTACGGTCAGGTTCCTCACACTATGGAAATCACCGAGTTAAAATTTACAACACTAACAACAATAAGTCTGCTAAGTCAACTAATTGAAAAGACAAGACTATGCTAAGTCTGCTAACACTCTGCCTCCTCAGCTTTTAATTTCGTTTCAATTCTAAGTCTGCTAAGTCTGCTAACACTCTATTCCAATTCTATTCAATTTCGTTTAACGACCTCCAAATACTTTAATATTTTACGGTCAGGTTCCTCACACTATGCAAATCACCGAGTTAAAATTTACAACACTAACAACAATAAGTCTGCTAAGTCAACTAATTACAGGCTAATCACATTGCTAACTACTAAGTCTTCTAATTACATGCTAATCACACTAAATCTTTCAATTTTATGTTCGAACACTAAGTCAAAATACACCGACTACACAACTATAACTACTTAGTTCCTACAATAACAAACTACAATTCATCTAATTACATCCTAATCACATTGCTAAAACTAGCTAAAACTATAGTCGAATCACGAATGACACTTACCTTTTCTAGGTGCTCACAAGACTTTTCTAGGTGCTCACAAGACGATGCACAACTTCCATAACTGAGCCAACTTCAACTTCTCTCTGATTGGCTTCTCCCTTCTCTGCCGCAAGCTCACTGCGATATGAAATGGACTACTGGAAGAACGAGCGAGTGACTGCGAAATGCAATCGCACTAGCTCTTTCCAATTTATAGCCATTGCTCTTAAAGAGAATCCTTATCCCGTGCACAAATTAAGCCATAAATGTCGGTGCACAATGATTTGAGACAGGAGGTGATGGATCGATGCTTTGGGTGGAAAATTTAGGCAAATGCAAGGAGGAGGGCCTCTTTCACATCTTTTAACAATCAACACATGGCTCAAATAGAAAGGGCCTAATTCAAATCTTTGAACAATCAACACTGCTGAAAATGGAGGAGAGCTGCTTGCAAATGGAGAGGGGGTGCAGGTTCAAATCTTTGCTCAATCAACACATATTACTAATGACACAATCATACCAATTAGAAATAAAAATCTCAATGAATAAAATTATAAAAATTTATACAAGCAAGTGCAGGTGTCGGGACGCTACACAAAAAATTCGTAATTTTTGAACTCATTTGTATATTTTAAAATTGCTTCAAACTCTTCTAACCCTAATTATCTACCTAACCCTAATTACCTAATTATCCAGCGTGCAGTGGTCGGGCACACGGGGTGGGCACAGGCGAGCTGCGGCCCAGAGGCGATGCGAGCCACCCGCGGCGCCACGTGGAGGGCATGGGGTGGGCGTGGGAGCGAGTGCCACGTGGAGGGCGTGGAGGGGGGCGCGGGGTGAACTGCGGCCGGGAGTAGTGCGGCTGCGGCGCGCCACGTGGAGGGTGGCGCGGGGTGGGGCGCGGCGCGGGAGCGATCTTGCGGCCGCGCGTGCGCCACGTGGTGCGGTGGCGGGGTGGGCGCGGTGAGGTGGCGGGGGCGCGCCGATGTGGCGGGTGGTGGGATGGGGCGCCGAGGTGGCGGGCGCGGGGTGGCCGTGGCGCGGGAGCGAGGCGGGTGGTGGTGGTGGGAGGCTGAGGCGGGCGCGGGGTGGGTGCGCGCCCGCGGGGTACGTGTCGTGACGCTGGCGCCGGCTCGCGGTAGCCGCGCGCCCGCGTTGCTATATTTGCAAATACGGTTTGAACGTGGTTAGAAGTGTAAATACTGGTTGAAAAGTGGTCATATGCGCCAAAAATTCCACCCACACCTACACCAAACTCATGAGTTAGGAGCCATATTGAATACACTTGAGTTTTGGTGCTCTCTCTTCTACTCTGCTACTCTTCTATTGTGCTAGGGAGCTTTATTAAGATAATTTTGTTTAAAAGTGTTAATTAGTCAAAGAATTTTAAAAACCTCCTATTCCTCCCCTCTAGTCGGTTATCCTTGATCCTACAAGTGGTATCAGAGCTTGGTCTCTCTATTTTTAGACTTAATCGTCTAGGAGAGAAAGGATGGCTAGTGAAGGAATGTCAATAGACAAAGCACCTTTATTTGATGGCTCAAATTATGCTTATTGGAAAATTAGAATGTCTATTTATTTAAAGGCTATGAGCCCAAGTATATGGAGAATTGTTAGTGAGGGTTTCTTTATGGCTCTTGATCCGCTATATCCCACGGAACTTGAGAAACGAAACTCCCACCTCAATGCTCAAGCGATGAACGCTCTTTTGGGAGCTTTAAACGCGAATGAGTTCAATCGAATGAGCAACCTTGAAACCGCTCATGAGATATGGACTACGCTTTCAAAATTCATGAGGGCATATCTACGGTTAAGGAAGCCAAATTGCATAGGCTTCAGATTAAATATGAGATATTTACAATGTTGTCTTATGAAAACGTCACCGAGATGTATTCTAAACTCAATAACATTGTGAATGACCTCAAAGGTCTTGGCACTAACCTTCTTGATGTTGATATTGTGCGCAAGATGCTTAAGGCTCTACCGGATAAATATGAGACTTTGGTGACGCTATTTCTCAACTCTTCCGAGTTTCCAAGAATGACACCAACCGGTCTTTTAGGCAATCTCATCACAAATGAGCTATACAAGAAGGACAAGGAGGAGCTCTTGAAAACCTCTTCCTCAAAGAAGAAGATTTTCGCTTTAGTAGCGGAATCAAGTGAAGAATCGGAGAATCATGAAGAAGACTCCGAAGAAGAATTTGCTCTCTTTGTGAGGAGAATGAAGAAATTCATGAGAAGATGCCCATATCGAAGCTTTAATTTTGACAAGAGCAAAAAGGGATAATTCTCAAATGACAACAATCGCTATAGCAATATTCGTTGCTATGAGTACGATGAGAAGAGGCATAATTCCTCTCATTGTCCTAACAAGAAGGATGACAAAAGAAAGTCATCAAAGAAGAAGGAATACAATGGCATAAAGAAGCTTTTCAAGAAGCTTCATAAAGATGGTAAAAACGAAGCTCACATTGGAAAATGGGACTCCGATGAAGAATATTCGAATTTCGACTCTCACAATGAAGAATCCTCCAAGAAAAAAGGACTTTTCGGTACTACCAGAAGCGTTGTCGCTATTCTCCACTCCTACTTGCCTCATGGCAAAGGAGATAAGGTAAAATCCATTAATGATAATGAACCTTCATATGATGAATTAATGAATATGCTTGAAGAATTAAATGAATATCTTGGAAAAGAGAAGTCAAAAATTAAAGTCTTGAAGAAAGTGTATATCTCTCTAAAGGACTCATATGAGAAGGTAATGGAAGCTCATGACTCTCTTCTCTTAAAAGATATTGAAAAATCTCATTCAAATGTTGGAATTACTTGCAATTTAATGAATGAGATGACTAGAGTAGAAGTTGCTCCAAAAGCTACATCAGTGTCCAGCACTTCTACATCATGTGATGATTTGCTATCCATGCCATGTTGCTCCAAAATAGATTCAAATGGTACTGTGGCTAATGCTTGTGATTCGTTGCTCGTGGTTGAAAATCATGAATTAAAAGAGCAAGTCACTAAGTTAAGTAAAAGCTTAGAAAGATGCTTCAAAGGAAAAGCAGCCCTTGACAAGCTATTAAGTGAGCAAAGATGCTAATTCAACAAAGAAGGACTTAGGTTTATTCCCAAGAAAAGTAAGAAGCAAACTTACAAGCCCTCGAGGTTTGCAAAAGAAAATACTAAATATTGAAATAAATGTCTTAATGTAGGACATTTACAAAATGCTTGCTCAATTGCTAATAATAAGTCTTATAGAGTATATGATTCATGCTATATGCTTAGAAAATCTAAAGATGACAAGGTAGTAGCAAAATTTATTGGTACTTCAATTTTAGACGCCAAAATGAATGCCATTTGGGTGCTCAAAACCTTGGTCACTAACCTCTGAGGACCCAAACAAATTTGGATACCTAAAAGAACTTGATTCTTGTTTTATAGGTGAAGTACAAGACCGGTGAAAAACATTGGGTGCTTGATAGTGGATGCACTCAACATATGACCGGTGATAAACAATGTTCACCACATTCGAAAATGGAAAAGGAATGGACAAAATCACATTTGATGATAATAGCAAAGGAAAGGTAATAGGATTAGGTAAAATTGTTATCTCAAATGATCTTTTCATTTTTAATGTATCTTTAGTTGAATTGCTAAATTTCAATTTGCTATCTGTTGATCAAATATGTGATCTTGGCTGAATTTGTTCATTCTCTAATGAAGGTGTTTTAATTTTAAATAAAAGGATAATTCTTTAGACTTCAAAGGATTTAGATTTGGAAATATTTATTTGGTTGATTTTTCAGTCAAATGATTCATGCTTGAAAACAAGTTTGATTACAAAACCTTTTGGGTTGGCTTTGGCATAGAAGGCTAGGTCATGTTGGTATGATTCAACTTAAAAAGCTTTTCAAACATGATTTAGTTGTTGGCTTGAAGGATGTGAAGTTTGAGAAAAATAGACTTTGTAGTGCTTGTTAAGCCGGTAAACAAGTCGCAGGTTCTCACCCTTCCAAAAGTATCATATCAACATCTAGACCATTAGAACTCTTACATATAGATTTGTTCAAAGCCAACAACTTATAAGAGTATCGAGGAAATAGCTATTGTTTAGTCATTGTGAATGATCACTCTAGATATACGTGGGTATTCTTGCTAGATGACAAAGCGAAACCTCCAGTATTTTCAAAAGTTTTGCAAAAGGGTTCAAAATGAATTTGATTTCAAAATCAAGAAAATAAGTAGTGATAATGGTTACGAGTTCAAGAACACTAAATTTGAAGATTTTGTGATGAACTTGGAATAAAGCATGAACTTTTCACTACTTACACTCGAGCAAAATAGAGTTGTAGAAAGAAAAAATCGAACATTAGTTGAAATGGCTAGGACAATGTGAGAGATCATGTGGAGGCCCTCTTCATGTTGTGACGAATATTTGACAGCATTTGGGACTTATTGATGGACGTTTGATAATTGTTAAAGTTTGCGAAGTCAAGTTTTGAGTTTCACCTAGGTTGCATGGGATGTTATGATGCATGTTTTCACTAATGATGGTCAAGTGCGCGGCGCTTCTGCCAAGGAAACGATTTCTTTGTCTTTGTTGACTGTAGGTTGACTTGATGGCTTGGATGATCATCGCGTGGGATAAGGAGCAAGCTTGGAGAGCTTGGCGTTCAGAACGATCATGGTGGTCGAGGAGATAATCGGGGATCAAGTCCGGTCATGAAGATGAAGTCTTTGTGAAGATGGCATGAGACGGGTCCGTGCATCGGCTCAGGGTGACTTGGCAGTGTCCAAGTGTCGGCGAGGCGTTCTGAGGGTGTTCGGATCTCGAGACACAAGGCGGGTGATGAGGACATCGACACCAACTCCATCAACCCCAACGTGGGCCAAGTCACCTCCAACACGCCCAAGGGACCAATGACAAGAGCGCGAGCACGACAACTTAACAATGAGGTGAATTCTCTCTTATTCGAGTCTCGCTTTGTTATCTCTGAGAGCTGGATATTACCTCTTGCCCCATATTTATGTTTGATCAGCTTCACGGGAGAAGATGGCAAGAGAGATGGCGACCGGGGGGAGGAAGGGGTGCTTGCTGTTCCAGGCGCTCCGGTCCGACCGGCGTGCAACTACCGGTTAGACCGGCCACCGGTCCGATCGCACCTGGGAGCCCTGCGTCATGCCATGGCGAAGCCTAGACAACCGGTCCGACCGCCCGCTAGACCGGTATGATCGACACTTATTTGAGAAGTCCAGGGAGGGTCTCTGCTGGTCCTTAGTGGGATTTTGGCCAAGTTGACCATCGGTCAGACCTCCCGCATATCGGTCGGACCGGTGCCCGCGGTTCGATCGGTACTTCAATGCCGGTCAGACCGCCCGACGACTGGGCCGAGCCCCACTCCTACTGACTGAGCCCAACTATAAAAGGGGCAACCCCACATCGGAGGAAAGGAGGATAGAAGTTAGAACTTGAGCTTTGCTCTTGCCTAGGGTTAGCTTCAAAGCACCCCTAGGTTGGGAATTCCCCCATCTAGTCCTTGTAATTTCCTCCGGATTTGTAAGGAACATCGCGCGACGGATGTATGGAAACGGTCGCTCAATTAGAGATCATTGATTGAGTTCTTGTAATACCCGATTATTCGATATCGAATCTTGTAAGATTAGAGAGGAAATAAGTTAAAATTCAGAATTTTAGGAGAAGTATGGGCCGCCAACCCATATTCGAGAAGAGGAGCGACCATAGTGGCCCAAGGCCCATGAGTGGGCCGCAGCCCGATAGAAGGCAAGGGAGGAGGGGACCAAACCTAGCCATTTGCTACAGTAGCCGCCGTGCTACAGTAGTCTGCTCTGATGGCGGCGTGCTCTGATGCCTCGCCGCTTGCTGCTCCTCCTCTCCCGGCGCCATCTTTCCTGCCGCTTGTGGCCGACCGGGAAGAAGAAGAAGAGGAAGGAAGAGAGGATTGAAGGAGAATTTCTTCGTGGATTTGATCAGCGATCTCCGATGGTTCTACAAGGGTAATGATCGATTTCCCTCGCTGTTTAGGTTGTTTGAGATCTGAATCGATTAGTTTGATTGGATTGAATTGCTGCCGTTAGAATTTCAGTTCTGTCCTGAATGTTGCGTGGCCTGTTTCGTGATCTTAGAGGCCGAATTTGGGTTGTCCATCTCCTAGAGTTTTGTAGATATTGATCTTAGATTTCGGTGGCCGCCAAGAACACTGAATTCCGACTTTCGAGTCAAAAGTTATGATAGATTTATTATCTGCTGTCCAGAATCTTGACGAGAAATAGCAGTCTCTGTATAGGTTGATTTATGGCCTAGTTAGAGGGTGATTCAGAGGTCTTGCCCATAACAAATTTTGAAGGTGATATCACTAGCTTTCAGGATTGATAAAGAACACCTCATTTGGATTTATAGATCAAAAGTTATGCACTTTTCTTTGTGACTGTCCAGATTGTATGTCAGCTGTCCAGTTTGTATGTCAGTTTCTATCTTTAATTTTGACCCGTGTGCCACTTTTTGTTAAAGACAATATATGAATGTTGTGCCAACTAGGTTATTGTAGATAATTTCATAACCTTTTCATATTGTTAAAGAACGTCCAATTTGGAGTTGTACAACAAAAGTTATGGATATTTTAATTTAGCCGATATTTCTGTCTATTAATTCAGTCAACAGATTTGAGCCGTGGGCCAAATTTTATTAGAGGCAAAATCTGAACTTTTGCCCAACCAGAGTATTGTAGATATGTCAGTTAAGAATCCATGGAAATTGGTCTCACCTCATTCCGAGTTCCAGACCAATAGATATGTCAATTACCGTGCTGCTGTCCAGAATTAAGTTATGTCAGAAATTGTTGATTTCATTTTAAGTTTTGTATTAATGACTAGAGTCATCGGGAAGCGATGTTTAACATCGATTAGTAGTGTTGGGTATATTATGTCCTTATTGAAATTATTTTACTTGTTTAGGAGGTGAAGCCTCGGGTTTAGGAGTATCACCTTTGCCGACTAACGCGTCGCATCGTGGAAGGCAAGTACATTGCCACCCTTAATGATTGTGATTGATGAATGTTTATATGGTCATCTGTGATTTGGTATGATACGAGAGAAGATGGATTGTTTATGTTCTTTCATATGTGTTGAATCCATGTTTTGTTATCATGTCTTTCAATATTCGTATTTCATTCTATGCATTCATTATGCATGTTTAGATCCACGAAAGTGGATTGCAAGTCCCACCATTCCAATGTGGCGGTGTTGAACATTGTCATGTCCGTCCCACGGAGTGGATTTGAAAGACCCATTAATTCCGAATGGGCATGTAAGACCCATTAACTCCAAGATGGGCAATGTTGGACACCCGTATGAAACGTTCTTCATACGGGAAGTGGATCCGCATTTTTGTTAAGATGCGGGCTTGAGTGAACACCGACGGGTGTTTCACCGCTATCTGGTATATGCATGTGTGCAGTCCATTCCTTTGATTTTGAGCATTCATATCATGTTTTCATTTGTAATCGGTTGTGATGTGATCGAACTCGATGATGAGTTTGTCTTATTCATATTGAATGATTATCTTATTGATAAGCGTACTTGCGAGTCATGGACTCACTCTTGCGTTGTTTGTTTTTTTAGGTAACCCCGATGTTGGCTCTTGGGAGGGAGTAGACACGCACTACTTGTTCACAACATCAAATTCATGTTCAAGACTAAATTTTAGTTCCATATTTCATTCGATTAACGATGAACTGTAATAATTAAATTATAATTGGAGAAGGAAGGATACCTTCTCCACGGATGTTGATTTATTCTTGCGTGTGAACCTTCTTTATTGATGTTCGATATTAAATAACTTAGAAGGTGAAGGAAGGATACCTTCACCATGTCCTGTTTATCTTAATCTTGTCTCTAGTTGATATATTTGATTCAAGTTCTTCCGCATTATGGATGTATGTTAGATGTTTTAGGTGACATCTTGGCTTCCGGATAGCCGTGGTGTTACTGATTGGTATCGAGCGGGCTTTAGGTCCGTGGTTAATAGAAGAACATTAAAATGACACCTTGTGCTGATGGGTGGGGTTGGAAAAGTACATTGCTTCCGCAATATCTGTTATTATGTTTCATTTTGGTTGAGCAATTGTTGAATTGCTACATGCTATCATCCTTGTTGGTAATATATGATCCGCTATGATATTCAATATCTATGAACTAATACTATGATTGTCATGAGATGATCTGTGTAATCATAATTGAGTATTTCGGTGAGGCGTGATGTTATCAAATGATAAGAAGTGGAGGTCGTGGTTGTTACTCTGGGATTCACGAGTTACACCATCGTCATGAAACGTGGTTAGAGGAGTAGTTACCCAGTACCATAGTTTGGTGTCAAGCGTGAGTTGCTTTAGAAAGTTGTTCTCTTTCTTGATTTGAATTTGGCAATTCTTGTCTGTGGTGGTTGATGAACTTCTCCGGATTTGTGGTCCATGATAGTTATGGTTTCCATAGATCCCTCTTGGTTCTCTGAAACAAATAATGCCTTTCAACTGTTGAGTTGTTTCTACTACTTGTGATCGTTGTCAATTGGCAAGATTGATGTTTTCTTGGTTGCTCCTTCTTTCTCATTGAAAAGAATGACTCATTTACTCATTTGGTAACTTGATTAGTGAAGAGTTTTCCGTTGTAAGTTCGGTTGCTTGGGAAAGCTTTGGCTTTATGTGTTTCTTTGGATTACTGAGCGTTGAGGTTTGAAGTATCTCTTTTCTAGTAAGGTGTTAGAATCCTTTTGTGATGTCTTGCCATGCTTAAATTGAGAATTTATGATTAAGCGAATAAATTGTTATGATATGAGTTACCAAGTGGGTTATTAGCATAGTGCAAATCAATTACTCTTAACTACCATCCATGGAAGTGAAACTGATTAATTTGATATGTCCTTGTATTTGATTCAGGTGTATGTTAAATAAAGATCACAATATCTATTCGAACCTATAGATCTTACATAAGAGCTAGATTTATCTATTTCCTAGTATGCTAAAATTGTTGAAACTTGTATAAAGTACGGATAGGTGTGGTGTATCGACTCATGAAACCTTGTTTATAGGAAATTATGTTAGTGAATCTTTAATCATGTTTTGAAATGATTTCTGAACAAAGGTGAAATGTGAATCTATGTTTATAAATGGTTATGTGATTGCAAATAGAATTAGTACCGTATGTATACGCGTGGTTAGTACAATCAT
This sequence comes from Ampelocalamus luodianensis, assembly GCA_036346255.1. Classification (NCBI taxonomy): domain Eukaryota; kingdom Viridiplantae; phylum Streptophyta; class Magnoliopsida; order Poales; family Poaceae; genus Ampelocalamus; species Ampelocalamus luodianensis. Next base: position 118,056 of record JAYEVH010000403.1, read on the forward strand.
CATTTGTTAATGAGCGCTGAAGAAAGTGTTGAGCAACACCAACAATTGAGTAGATGAATTTCATAAGTAGTCTTTGTTAGCGTGCCTTGTGATATTGTTATTGCTTAGCATAAACTTGTTATGATAAATTTGTTTCAACCTTGTGGTTTGTGTTCCCTTTGGGAAGTTTTAGGATGGAGTAATAAAGTTTGATGATTCTTGGTACTATGTATGTTGTCGATGTTATTAAATAGTTAAAAATGTGAGAATGAGGTTAATTCTGTAGTAATTTGATCACCCATGGTGATATTTCCTAAATGATCAAATTTGTAATTTGTATTCATGATCTTTTGGGGTTCGGCTTTATGTGGTAAATGAAGTTTATCAGTAGCGATATGTTGCAAAGTTATAATGGTTCTTGATAATACAAGTGCTTTGATTAGAGTACTTATTTGTTCTTATCTGTAAGGTTGATATTCTCTTCTTGTGAGGCTTAAGTGTTCAACTGTGGACTCCACTTATGTTCTATAAGTTCATTGCTTAATTGGTTTCTTCCTTGGTCCCGTGTTCGGTCATGAGTGGTGGATGAGTTTTCTAGTTGGTGAAAATCGTTTCCATTTGTCTCTTCTTTTGAAAGAATCAATTCATTCTTTTCACGTGGGTCTTTTGAAGTGTTTTCTAATTGTTGTTGTGAAATTGATGTTAATACCCATGGTAATTTGACCGCCTTAGGTGACATCTTGGCTTCAGGATAGCCAGGGTGTTACGATTGGTGATATCGTTCGAGATGAGAATAATTCAAGTTTAGCTTTAGTGATATTTTCTTTGAGCCCATGAATCATCGGTAGCTGAAATTATTTTAAATAAATTAAGGTATTGGATTGTCTGTTGCTTCTTAAGAGATTTGTGTGATTTAATTTTAAAGGCTCTTTGGTGCAGAGTTGGCAACGTGAGGTTGCAATCAAAGAACTTATGTTGGTTCCTTTAAGAGGAGAATAATCTACTTGCGTTTGCGAAATCATGTAATTGGAAATGTCTCGAGTTTGGTGGTGAGATTATTTGGATCTCATGTTTCTTGTGTAGTTGAACTGTTACGAACAAATATGACGTATGGAAGAATTTCATTGGTTCTTAATTAGTCCTTGTGGTTTGGACTAAAGATCTTATCTTATGCGTTGTGGCAAGCGATGTTAGTCAAAGAATTAATTTCAGTGTTAAGGAAAGAGTGCAGTAGGAATATTTGAGAATTTGAGTCAAGTTTTGTAACTTGTAGTTATTCGAATTGTTCATAAACTTTTACTCTTTTCACTCAAGAGTTGTCGAGTTTCAATCGCAATGTCATTTTTTCTTATTAGTGGTTATTTGCTATTCCTTTTCGAGGATGCGTGCCCTCATTGTGAACTCAACTTTCGTTTTCAGATCTTTATTACAGTTATTTCTTTTGGTTTTGTGCTCCTTTGTGCGATAACATTTTCTGTGTGGTGAAATTTGTTCTTATTCGCCTCTTTCTTTTGAGAAAGGATCAACCGTTTTGTCTTTGTAAGTTTTACAACTCGTAAGTTGTTGTTTGTTTGGTGGTGGTTAAGTGATTGTAGGGGTGAGTTTTTGCTACCCGACTATTGGAGTAGTAATAGAAGATGAGTTGGTTTTGACTGAATCTCTTGGAGGAAGTTGATTCAGATGGAATGTTTGGTTTCGAGGTAAAATCGTATATTGTTCGACTAAGTAGGACCTATGGTATAGTGTAGTTCAGAACCTTGGTTCATGTTGAAATGTTGGGGATTATCAAATGTATGGAAATCGTAATCAATTTTATCTGATAACACTATTGAAAGTATCGCGATGTGGTATGAGTGATTCTGATGATGTCAATGAGTGAGTATATCGAATTGTGGGGATCATAGAGATTTAATCCGATGATTTCACTATTTGTTATAAGAGGATTCGTTGTAGAGGTCTCGGAGGTTAAATTTGGGCTTTCGTTTTCATACTAAACTTTTGGTCACCTAAAGATTGGTGTGTAGAGGAGATAGAAAAGCGGAGTACTACGAGTAGTGGAATGATTGTCGATAGAGCCCTTTTGTTGTAGTTCATGGCGGTGTGTATGAAGATTCGATGTGATATTCTTGAAAGTTGGAGGTGATGAGATTGCATGGGTTTTGAGGGCTTTGGTGCCTTCTATCAAATTAATGTCATCAGTTGAAGGAGTGGTCCAGTGTTGATGGAATCAATAGAGTCTCTCCACAAAGGTGTGGATGATGTATTTGGTTTAAGCCTAATTTGAGGTTGTTAAATTAAGAGGTTTGAGCCTGTGGTATGCGATGAATTCGAATTCCAATGTCGAGAGAAATTTTATTCCTAAAGAGGAATTGAAAAAAGATGTTACCTTGGGTATTGAGGCGTTTTCTTGTTACTCATTTGAGCTTTATGTTGTTGGTGTCTTCTTACATGGTGAGTTGGTGTTGTGTTGGCATGTTTGCTTCTTTCCAATTCAGGCAAAACAAAAGAAGTTTTTGGTTTGAGCGTTCAAGTGATCTCCCCTTTGGCTTTCGTGGCGTTTATTCGCATTTGCCACTTGGAAAGTGGAAAGGTTTTCTTGATGAAATTCTGATTTGGATTTTACTCTTGATTACTCGATTGGTAACGTATAGTTGTGATGTGAATTTTTCTTATTCAGATGTGTTTTGCGGTAAAAAGTTTGCTTAAAAAGAATTCGATTGTATGTTTCGGTTAAAGAGGTGATCCTTGTTGGTGAAGAGTTCAATGGAGAGGTGGAACAAGATTTTCGTGCTCTATGTGCTTGTTGTGTGGTTCGACTTCAAGGAGAAGGTTAACCCTGAGTTCATTGGGTTGTTTTCGATGAGTCGTCGTTTCGCTAAGACCGTCTCGGATTCCTACGTTGTACTCACTTTTGGTTTCATTTGGTGTGGGTGAGTACGGGAGATCCGAGTTTGTTATTCGTTAACAACGTTGACCATCAGTAGGATCTTACCTTGAGTCTCGTCCGATGAGTATATTTGGAAGTGTCGGGACGAGTGTTAAGGCGACGTCGATTTGCGTCAAGATGTTGTGGTGTCCTCGATCAGAAAGAGGCCACTTAGGGCTGGAGGCTCGCATGCACGAGCATTATTCAGATTTGTTCATATCAGTACATGTTACCATTATTAATTTTTAGTTGCAATGACCTTTCGCGTAGAGTCGGTGTGAGGATTCGGTCGAATCCTATTTAAGGGGTAGAATGTAATACCCGATTATTCGATATCGAATCTTTGTAAGATTAGAGAGGAAATAAGTTAAAATTCAGAATTTTAGGAGAAGTATGGGCGCCAACCCATATTCGAGAAGAGGGAGCCAGCCATAGTGGCCCAAGGCCCATGAGTGGGCGGCAGCCCATAGAAGGCAAGGGAGGAGAGGACCAAACCTAGCCATTTGCTACAGTAGCCGCCGTGCTACAGTAGCCCTGTGCTACTGATAGCGGCGTGCTCTGATGCCTCGCCGCTTGCTGCTCCTCCTCTCCCGGCGCCATCTTTCCTGCTGCTTGTGGCGACCGTGGGAAGAAGAAGAAGAGGAAGGAAGAGAGGATTGAAGGAGAATTTCTTCGTGGGATTTGATCAGCGATCTCCGATGGTTCTACAAGGGTAATGATCGATTTCCTCGCTGTTTAGGTTGTTTGAGATGCGAATTCGATTAGTTTGATTGGATTGAATTGCTGCGTTAGAATTTCAGTTCTGTCCTGAATGTTGCGTGGCCTGTTTCGTGATCTTAGAGGCCGAATTTGGGTTGTCCATCTCCTAGAGTTTTGTAGATATTGATCTTAGCTTTCGGTGGCCGCCAAGAACACTGAATTCCGACTTTCGAGTCAAAAGTTATGATAGATTTATTATCTGCTGTCCAGAATCTTGACGAGAAATAGCAGTCTCTGTATAGGTTGATTTATGGCCTAGTTAGAGGGTGATTCAGAGGTCTTGCCCATAACAAATTTTGAAGGTGATATCACTAGCTTTCAGGATTGATAAAGAACACCTCATTTGGATTTATAGATCAAAAGTTATGCACTTTTCTTTGTGACTGTCCAGATTGTATGTCAGTCTGTCCAGTTTGTATGTCAGTTTCTATCTTTAATTTTGACCCGTGTGCCACTTTTTGTTAAAGACAATATATGAATGTTGTGCCAACTAGGTTATTGTAGATAATTTCATAACCTTTTCATATTGTTAAAGAACGTCCAATTTGGAGTTGTACAACAAAAGTTATGAATATTTTAATTTAGCGATATTTCTGTCTATTAATTCAGTCAACAGATTTGAGCCGTGGGCCAAATTTTATTAGAGGCAAAATCTGAACTTTTGCCCAACCAGAGTATTGTAGATATGTCAGTTAAGAATCCATGGAAATTGGTCTCACCTCATTCCGAGTTCCAGACCAATAGATATGTCAATTACCGTGCTGCTGTCCAGAATTAAGTTATGTCAGAAATTGTTGATTTCATTTTAAGTTTTGTATTAATGACTAGAGTCATCGTGGAAGCGATGTTTAACATCGATTAGTAGTGTTGGGTATATTATGTCCTTATTGAAATTATTTTACTTGTTTAGGAGGTGAAGCCTCGGGTTTAGGAGTATCACCTTTGCCGACTAACGCGTCGCATCGTGGAAGGCAAGTACATTGCCACCCTTAATGATTGTGATTGATGAATGTTTATATGGTCATGCTTTGTGATTTGGTATGATACGAGAGAAGATGGATTGTTTATGTTCTTTCATATGTGTTGAATCCATGTTTTGTTATCATGTCTTTCAATATTCGTATTTCATTCTATGCATTCATTATGCATGTTTCGATCCACGAAAGTGGATTGCAAGTCCCACCATTCCAATGTGGGCGGTGTTGAACATTGTCATGTCCCGTCCACGGAGTGGATTTGAAAGACCCATTAATTCCGAATGGGCATGTAAGACCCATTAACTCCAAGATGGGCAATGTTGGACACCCGTGTGAAACGTTCTTCATACGGAAGTGGATCCCGCATTTTTGTTAAGATGCGGGCTTGAGTGAACACCGACGGGTGTTTCACCGCTATCTGCGATATATGCATGTGTGCAGTCCATTCCTTTGATTTTGAGCATTCATATCATGTTTTCATTTGTAATCAGTTGTGATGTGATCGAACGATGATGAGTTTGTCTTATTCATATTGAATGATTATCTTATTGATAATGCTTGCTTTGAGTCATGGACTCACTCTTGCGTTGTTTGTTTTTAGGTAACCCCGATGTTGGCTCTTGGGAGGAGTAGACACGCACTACTTGTTCACAACATCAAATTCATGTTCAAGACTAAATTTTAGTTCCATATTTCATTCGTTAACGATGAACTGTAATAATTAAATTATAATTGGAGAAGGAAGGATACCTTCTCCACGGATGTTGATTTATTACTGCGTGTGAACCTTCTTTATTGATGTTCGGTATTAAATAACTTAGAAGGTGAAGGAAGGATACCTTCACCATGTCCTGTTTATCTTAATGCTGTCTCTAGTTGATATATTTGATTCAAGTTCTTCCGCATTATGGATGTATGTTAGATGTTTTAGGTGACATCTTGGCTTCCGGATAGCCAGGGTGTTACAGTTCTTTGTTGGAGGTTATCTGATTGGAGTGTATTGCCAACATTTGCTACCCAATAGGCTTTCTCTATTTACCCCAATTTATCCCCTCGATCCTACGACGTGAAGACCTGGTAACCCCCCTAATCCATATCATCTGGTATCAGAGCACTTGGTTGCCACGGTAGGATCAAATTTTTTATTTTTCCTTGTTCTAGGGTTCTTCCCCAAATTTAAAAGCCCTAGCTCCGATTCGAGATTGATTGTTGAGTTTTGCTAATTTGGATCCAATAGATACTTTGCTTATGTGCTAATCTACTTCCCCTGTGATTTGTGTGCCCTTTTGCCCGATGAATCGCTGGGAATCGACGGATTTCATCCCGGCGCTAGATCGGCGCGCCGAAGAACGTCGACCGCTGCGAACGCCGGTCGGACCGCTGAGGCGACGTCATCGGTCGAACCATTGAAGCGCGATATCGGTCGGATCGGACCTAACTAAAGTCGACGCCACTAGTCGGACATGTAACATCCCAATTTTGGGCTTGTGTTTCAAATGTAAGAAAATCAGTAGAAATTAAAACTTTTCTTACAACATGTATTTCCTTTTGGGCCAATCAATTCTTGTACAAGGAATTATGGAAATACAATATCACAAGTCTAGTTGATCCAAATCTTGGCATTCCAAAAACAATCTTGTCAAATCTTATGACCATCCCTGGAAATATTTTCCTAAGTCTCGATGGTATGTGACCCTCTGAAAAATTTCACAATTTTTAGAAATGGTTTGAATATTTTTAAAGCGATCAAACTGTTTGACTCTTAGTCAAACATTAAAACAGAGCCTTGCAGAATTTTTGGAGATTTATTCACAGTATAAAAACCTCTGAAAATTTTACTCGAGGTAAATATTTGAGTTAGCAAGCTCCTGTAAAAATTTCATAATTTTTGGAGTTAATTTGCTACCTCAAATAAATCCTTCAAGGTCTCTGTTCTAATTTTAAAGTCAAGCGTGGTTTCTTGTTGCTTGGGTTCGAGTCGGACTCGGGCTCGAGCCATTTGATTCGGTCGATCAACTAAGCGCGCGAGCCACTCTTTAAAGCGCAATCGATCTCGACCGTTGGATCGAAATCGCGCGGCGCGCGTGTAAGACTTCGGACCTTCCGGTTGCAAGATTGATTGTCAACCGTTAGATCTCCATCCAGCCGTCGAGATGCGCCGAGACTTTGGACCCTCGGTTGCATTTTTGAATCGAGCCGTTGGATTAAGATCCAGCGCTCGCGTACCTTCGTTGTAAATAAGAGTTTGCGGCGTGGAGCAATCTGAGCCGTTCGTTTCTAATCGTAGGGCTCGCAACCTCCCGTTGTGATTTAAAGCCCGTAGGCGTGGCACTATCTCGGTAGTTCGTGTCTCATCCAGCGGTGTGAATCGCCAGAGCTTTATTGGTCATCTTCAACCTCCCGCGATGCGAAAGCAGTGCAAGACATGGGGTGTCGTTTCATGCTTCCTCTCGGCGCCCTAGTCAATGCGGTGGAGGTCGTGGGAGACATGATCGGCCATGCCATGCCCTATTTCACCTGACTATCATCTTTTTCCTTGCCGGCGTGCGTGGTGCTTTGTGTTTTGCCGAAAGAGTGTGGTGCAAACCCTAACACTTTCATGGCCTTATAAGCACCCAAATCCCTTCTGAGTTTCTTTAGACCACCATCAAGCTTCATTCCCAACATTGGAGCTTAATACCTCAAAATGGCAAATCGCCATTGTTGACCGTGGAGCTCCATCGGTGTTCTTGGTGTTCTGTGGTCCTCCTTCGTGTTTCTTTGCCCTAACTTTATCCCTTTATTATCTTGAACATTTCCCCTCACTTAATCTTGGATTTGATTCTCGGAATTGTCAATTTGGGGTTTGTTCAAATTCGGCCGAAAAGTGAGTATCGTCTTCCTCACTCGGTGAGTGCACCACTTCCTCATCTCTTGCTCTTATAGCTTACGTGAATCATTATGAAGCTATTACGATGACTTGGTATCACTCATGTGGCTCGAGGTGTCATTTTGGGTTTTCTTCTCAGTCCGTGAGCTTCCACCGTGGTCAAACTTCTCGGCCATCTTTGAAGCTTCGTCCTTAAGGTAGCTTCTTATTAGTCCTTAGAAGCTTTGGCACCCGCTTCCTTGGACGCGTGAGCTTTCGCTATTTTCATGTTTAGCGATGAAGCTCCGTTTTCATTTCCGGCTAGCCGGCGTTCGATCCTCGCGGCGAGAATGCTACCATTAGGTTCGTGCTTTGCTATTGCGAATCCATTTTGGGTCTTGTTCACGCGCGCGGCGGTGTCGCCGCGATTAGCGTCAAAGACGATCGGGACTTTGCGACACAGAGCTCCGTTTTCGTCGGCTCATTAGGACACATTAATTACCAATCATTAGTTATTAATTGTGTCTTAATCATTATTATTGAGCCAGCGACGGTGGGCCCAATATCCTTAAATCAATCTGGTTCACTCCGCTTTGTTCGACATCATTAGTGTCTAATCATTGCTTAATTAAATGAGTCGGCATTTAATCGTTGTCGAATTAACCTCTGGTCATTGGTGGGTGGGCGATTAAAATCAAATTCGATAGTCTTTAGTGTCTAGTTAATGATCATCATTAGTGGCATTAGTGCGTCATAGCCATCCCTCTCGATCGACATCGGTGGGCGGATTGCGCTGTGCGTGGGTTAAACGGCGCATGTGTGCCTCAAGGTCGGCGATGGTCCCGCGTGTCGGTCCATCTTTTGAACTTCGATCTTTAGCCACCGTCGATCCCTTGATCAACGGCCCGGATCGTGGGGGCATTCGGACCCTCGGATGCCTTGATCATTCTTAGCCGTCGATCTTGCGATCAATCGAGATCGTGTGTGCAATCGGACAATCCGGTTGTTGTGCGCTCTGGACCGTCCATCGCGATCTGCGGTGGGATTGGCCCAAGCAACCGCCGCGTGCAGTTGCAAACACTCGTGAGCCGTTGGATCTTGATCAGCGGTGGGTTTCTAGTGGCTTTAGCGCGCGCTTATTGTTTTGCGTGAGCCGTAGGATGTTAGATCGAGGTTGAGGTTGTCCACGTCATTTTCTTTTATTGGGTTATTACGTATTTGGTAAGCATTTGTTTATCAGTGAAAATGATATAAAAACTTTGAAACTCACAACTAATTCATTTTAATCGCTTTTGGTTAATTCCAAGCGTAATAAATCATGTTATCACTTTAGCTTATTATAAAAATGGATTTAAGCACGTTCGATATGAAAAATTGTATAACTAGGAATAACTTGGTTTGTCATTTTGAATATTCAGAAAATGAATAAAACTTTAGAAAATGCATATCTTGCTCTGTATGTCCAAAATGAATGATTCCAACTTTGATAAATTTGTTATTAACCCAATGTTAATCTAAAAATGATGGTAGGTCCAAGATTGTAGAGAAACCTTGATTAATGATTTAGTACCTATTTTGGCATTTAGAAAATTACGGAAGACTTATAAAATGCACAAGTAATTCTCTGTAAATGCAAAATATATATGATAAATTCTAGAGAACCCTCTGTTGGTATACTTCATTGTAAAATTAGTTTTGAACATATTTATGCTCTGGAAAGTGCATTATGCTAATTTTGCATCTTAGAAAAATCATAACTAAATCATTTTAACTCCAAATGACCTGAAATTTTATATGGGTTACCTCTATACCAATAAGTAGCTGCCATAAAAATTTCAGCTTCAAAATCTTTCTAGAAAATGTTTTGCTACAGTGCTAATTATGGCAGAAAATGTGTTTTTAGGTAATATCTTTTGCACCACAAATCCAAATTAGGTTTTCAGTTTCTATGTCTTGATATATTCGTATTTCACCTTGTGTGTAAATTTACGTCGCATTTGGATAATTTTTGCTTGCTCGTTTGTTTAGTTGTGGCTCGTCTTATTGGTTGTTCTTGGTTCTTTTGCCTTTCGCTTAGGATTAGACATTTGCGGTAACCAGAGAACGATCCTCGCAACAAATTGAGCAACGACAAGAAGGCAAGCGATTTGATCATGTTAATCCCATATTTTAAGTATTTATGTTGATTACAAATTCTATGTATGCATTGCTACTTTGTTTTAATAGTTGGCCTAGTAGATGCATTTCCTTAGCAAATGATTATCCTCTACTACCATGAGCCTAGGTTACTTGCTGTGATTTAGAGTTCGTGGATGGGCTCTTGTCACTTAGTAGTTCGAATTAATTGCTTAGCCATGCTTAGCCGGTAGAAATGGCGGTTATCGACTTGTCGATAACCTTGATCACTAAAACTTATTATGATTTATGATTTCCACCTTGTGCCATGTCTATTTATGAAAACTAAAGCTGAAAACAAAATGATTTAGACTTGGGCACAATGGTAAGATGGTGTGATTTTAGGTGTGGTGGAATGGTGCCGGGTCAACAAGGACCGAACATCTTGTTACACTAAACCAAGCATTTTAGCGTGCTAACCACATTAGAGGGTATGGGACCTCTCTTGACTTAGTACTTTGGCGTGTATTGCCTCGGTCGCGGGGGAGGTCGCGGGAGGGATGGTGTTGGGAGCATTGTAGTGTCAGAAAGACTTCACCGTGATGGGATTTGTTGTCTTTAGACTTGCAATATAGCGTATGGTGTTTCTACCCATCTGAGCGGCTCGTGGTTGATACACAATATTGGAAAAAGTCGTAGGACTTAGCGGTGCCGACATACCTTGAAAGTGTGCTTTGTGGCAAAGGCGATGCAGAGTGTGGTACATTGGTACACCCCACAGAGTTAAAACTATTGAATAGCCTCGTCCTAGGTTATGGACACGCTTGGCAAGGTCTTTCAAGAGTTAGACTACAACCTTTTAAATTAAAACTTGATGGGTGGTACGAATCGGGGATTCGTGCTATGTTGTGGTGGCTATTGGGGTAGTCACTTCCAGGTGGTTACTTGTATGTATCTTGATTACTGTTATTTCAACATCAAAAACAGATTTGCAAACTTGCTTTTAAAATGTATTACATTATTGCAAATAAAGTTGGCTTCATGCAAAATGAGACATACAACCTCCACCTAAATAAGCTTGCATGTAGTTTATGAATAGTGCTATGCCACACGTCGAGTCTTGCGGTACAAAGACAATCTTTGTACTCGGTTGCTATCTTAATTGTTTTGTTGCTGGAGGAAGAAGGTGAGCTGAGGGCCTCACTTTTGTGGTGTGTTGTGGTAGCTGCGGGGCGACTAGCTTAGCGGCCAGTCGGTTGCCTGTGTGGTGTGTGTGGCTAACAGGTCGACTTTTGTTCTAGCCATCTTATGGCGCTTTGCTCATTGTCATTCTTGTATATTGTTCTATTTGGCAGTCGGCTCTCTTTTGTAATAACTTTACTTTATGTATGTCGTTGTTGGACTTAGTAATGTATGTTGTATGGAAATGATGTGTAATTTTGTGATGATGTGCATATGTTGCAGTGCAGGAAACATATGCCCATCGAGGCTTAGAATGTTTAATTAGTAATGCTAGAACCAATTGGAGGTTAAGTGTTACTAGTTAAATATTCGGAGTCCTCACAAAGTTGGTATCGAGCCATCTTGACCAAGTAAAACCCCTAGCTTGGTCGTCCCTAGTATATTTTGAAAACATACTTTCCAAATATCGGTGCTTTCTGAAAATCTTAAGTAAGTTCTCAGCTTTTACTTCTCATCTATCCTAGTTTGCTCATCTCACCTCATTCTAAACTGAATTTGAAAGTGAGTTTTCCTCTCATCTTCTTTCAAAAGATAGTTGTTTATCAGTAGATTGGTTTTGGGGACATCATGAGAGTTATAAAATAAAAGTATGGCTGTCTTGAGAAGATTAGGAGCTCTTTGGGAGCTACAAATTTCGACCATAAGTTGAATGGAGAAATGCTGGACAGCAAGCAAGACAATTTCTGGACAGCGACATTTAGGTAGTAAAAGTGCTGAAATGAGAGGTTAATTCCACTAAAACTTGTAGGGTTAACGAGGTAGAAGTGATATGAGTTAGCTTAGTGTCTAACCCTCCTGTAGTATGATTTTCACCTGTTCTATTGTCTCGAGCAGAAGTTAGTGCTCTGAAATTTGTCTTCTGAAAAATTGATTACTCGTTTTCCATCGAGTTAGTCATAACGAGGAAGATGGTTGTTATCTTTATGACCTTGCTGCAATTTTATGTTGATACTTGAGCTTTTAAGGATTGTTTTGTTAAGTGGTTAGTAGTTTCTTTGTCTCTGTTCGGAGATGTGTTTTAACCTATTTTTGTGGAGCAGGATGACAAGAACCACCATAACGATCGGCCAGGCTGGTTACGATGAGAGCTTCCCCCTCAGGCCATGGTGAGGTTACAGCTCGAGATCGGCGGAATCGCATGGACCGGACCGGATCTTGGAGGTCATTGCGAGGAACACCTCGCTCATTGGCGCCGCTTCAGATGCGGAGGTGGTGGCCACCGGTCTCGTGGTGGGCTTGCGAGTTCCTCCGTGCTCGGCCTCCTACCTTCTCGGTCGAGGACCCTTGGGCCAGACGGCGGCTGCGTCGGTTGAGCAAGCTCAGCGTTGCTCGATGCCCGAGGCGGAGCGGGCGCACCGCATCCCATCGGTGGAGGGTGCGGCACTCTCATGGTGGGAGAACTTCCTCGCCATGCGACTGCGGACACGTGGTCTCGTGGGAGGAGTTCCGCCGGCTTTCCGTCGGGCCCATGTCTGGCCGGCTGATGAAGGCGAAGAAGAAGGAGTTCTTGCGCTCAAAGCGAGCGCGAGATGCGTAATGAGTACCTCCATGAGTTCAACCATCTCGCGAGGTGCGCTCTGCTGAGGTGGCCGCGGTGAGGCCAGCGGGAGAAGTTCATGGAGGTTTGTGCGAGGAGCTCGGACAAGCTCTCTGTGTGGACTTCCCGACTTCGAACCTTAGTGGACAAGGCCATCGTCGCCGAGCACAAAGCGAGCGGCCAGGTGAGTCCATAGCGCGCAAGTGGAGAGCCCATCGATCTGCGGGCGGCCTCACTCGTCCCGTGTTGGGCCCACACGGGGGCTCGTGCTTTGGCTTCACCACGCCGAGGCGCGTCGGCACGATTGCTCGTCCCCGCGAGCCGTGTTTTCAGCCCGTGCACTGCGACCCCAGCAGTGCGCGCTCGCAACCAGTGGCGATGTTACCGCCGCTTTGCAACAAGAAGGGCCATTATGCTAGATTGCCCTCGAGGATCGGAGCAGCCCCTCGTCCCTAATGGAGGGCGGCGGGAATGGTCACACACGGACGGAAGGTGATCGAGAAGACCCGGAGGTGTCGGGAGCGGCGAGTCAACCATATCTCGGTGAGGAGGCCTGAGGCGCGACGCGTGGTGTTAGGTGCGCTCCTTGTTAATTTGCATCCTGCTGCGATTTTATTTGACTCTGGGCTTCGCATTCTTTTATTTCGAGGTCTTTGTTGTTGATTGTAGGCTTCACTTGTGTTCCTCAGGGATTCCACTCTGATTCGCTCTCGGGGTTCGGAAATGAGAGTGACCAAGTATGCGGGATGTTCCTATCCACATCGAAGGAGTGGATTCTTGGCGAATCTTATCCTACTCGACTCGGCGGCGCTTGGATGTGATTCTTGGCATGGATTGGTTGTCCCAACACTTGGGCCGTCGATTGTGCAGGAAGATTGTCTACCTCACCGATCAACCGGTGAGCAGGTTGGGTTTCGCCACGATTAGAGAGCCCCATCTTTATGTCCTTGAAGCAAAGCCAGCATTGGAGATCACACGTCCCCAGCATGCGCGACTTGCGGATGTCTTTCTGGAGACTTGCCGGGATGCCTCTGTTCGAGATCGGAGTTTGTGATCGAGTTCTGCCGGTACCGCCCTATTTCTAAGAGCCGTATCGCATGCCTCCTAATGAGTTGGAGGAGCTAAAGAAGCAAGCGTGTGAGCTGCAAGAGAAGGGTTTTATCCGTCTAGCTCATCTCCTTGGGGTTGTCAGTTATCTTTGTAAAGAAGAAGGACAAGACCTTACATATGTGTGTTGATTACCGTCAGCTTAATGAGGTGGCGGTAAAGAACAAGTATCCTTTGCCCGTATTGATGACCTTTTCGATCAATTGGCCGAACACGAGTCTTCTCAAGATTGACTTGAGGCGGGCTATCATCAAGTCGGGATCGGGCGAGGATATTCCTAAGGCGGCTTTTGCTACTCGTTATGGCCTTTCAGAGTACACGTCATGTCTTTTGGTTTGACTAATGCTCTGCTTTATTCATGAATCTTATGAACTCGGTATTCATGGAGTATTTGGATAGGTTTGTGGTGGTATTCATCGATGATATACTTATCTACTCCATGGTGAAGAAGAGCATGCAGAGCATCTTCGACATTGTGTTGGGCAAGCTGCGTGAGCACCACTGTATGCCAAATTCAGCAAGTGAGTTCTAGTTGAAGAAGTGGCATTCTTGGGCCATGTTCTTTCAGCGGGAGGTGTGGTATGGATCAGAGCAAGGTCGGTGATGTGCTATCTTGGAATCAGCCCAAGTCGATCACCGATGTGCGGAGTTTTCTTGGTTTGGCTGGCTACTATCGCGCTTTATCGAAATTTCTCCAAGATGAAGCCTATGGTGAACTACTCAAGAAGGACAAGAAATTTGAGTGGTCCGCTACTTGTGATGTGAGTTTCGGGGAACTCAAGAAGCGGTTGACCCCCCGGTGCTTGTTCTCCTGATATTCACAAGAGTTTTGATATCTATTGTGATG